>JAXQQM020083809.1:0-203017 GCA_034641835.2 Pinus albicaulis
AATGCTAAGTATTGAACAACACCTTCCACTGGTTACAAGCAGCTTTATTTGAGTCCTCCACCAGCTAATTCCACGATCAGTCAAGAGTCATCATTGCTTGATCCCTCTCCCCCAGAAACTCACCATCATGAATCCATCCCTGACCAACCATTGGTTGTGGGATCAGTTGAGCTAGCCCCGTCTGCAGTGCACCAGGTCTTTTCTGTTGAGAGTGGATCTCTCATCCCTCATGTTCTTCTTGTTTCTCCAAATTCTTTGGACTTGGAGAAAGATTCTCCTATCTCTATACCTCAAGAATCTGCTCCTCCGCCTTCCATGATGGAGGTCCTGGAGGATACCCCTTGCAACTCCATGATGGAGGTCATGGAGGATGCTCCTTATTCTCCCATAACACCAAGGAAAGACCATCTCTGTTCGATGGTAGCCCCTCCAAGTTGTTTGATCACTTCCTTCGATTACAGTTGATTTGAAGGATATCACCTTACTTCTTATATGCCCTTTGAGATCACGGTACAGGCCTCCCATTTGGTTGTACCTAGCACCATTATAGATGAAGGCGCATCTATTAGTATTTTATCCTGAACTACTTGGCAAGCTTTCGGTTCACCGCCGCTTGTGCCTGTTATAGAGAATCTGTTGGCATTTAATATAAGAGCTAGTCAACCGTTAGGGATCCTTCCGAAGTTGCTTGTTACTTTAGGAGGGAAAATTGTCCATATGGACGTGATGATTGTTCCTGGCCCCTTGGACTTTAATTTACTCCTGGGCCACGATTATACTTATTCCATGGGAGCGCTTGTCTCCTCCCTCTTTTGTGTGATGTGTTTTCTACACCAAGGTCGGATCGTGACCATCGATCAGCTTGCATTCTTTGGTCCTAATATGGCAGCTAGTCCACCATCATCCCTGCTACATATTTATCTACCGGTTGTGTCCTTCCCACCACATTTCAATTATGTGGCTACCTATCCTGTGCCCGTATTCAGTGATAGTGCCATTATACATCGTGTGCTGGGGGCATTGGGTCCAGACTTCCAAGATGTTTTCCTTCCATCGGACGGGAAACTCTTGGAAGCTATGAATTCTTATTCATTATGACAAGGTGTCCGAAGCATAGTTCGTTTTCTTGTGTCAAGATGCTTAAAAAATGAAATAAGGTGTCATGAGGATAGTTCTTTTAATGTGTCAACCTCATTAAAACAATGAAACACGTTCCTGTTCAATTTGAGTCTTTGATAAGATCTTGTAAAATTCCAGTCGAGTCTTTCTCTTAATCTCTTAAATTGAACCTTCACTCCATCTGCCTTTCATATGGATTGAAGCTTGGGGGCATGTACCTTGAATTGAGTCACCATGCTGGGGACATGCAAAATTTTTCAAGCATAGTTTGTTTCCATTTCAGGCTTGTGTAAAAATGAAATTGGTTTCAAGCATAGTTTATCTTTGTTTCAAGCTTGTGTAAAAACGAAACCAACTTCAAGCAAAGTTTCCTGATTTCAAGATTGTGTAAAAATGAAACCATTCCCATTTTACCTCTTGTGATTGCCATTTTATCAGCCTGTTTTTACAAGATAAGCCTTGGTTTTCTCACTCCATCGCCACTATCTGCTTGGCCGATCATATGCCTTCACTTGGTTGTTTTACCCATTCCTGAGGAAATGTTACGATGAGTGGTCTTGTTAGCTAGCCTCTTAACCTTTACTTGTTTTGAGAAGTTCCACCATCACCGGAACTAGTAGCTTCCCTTTATACCACTCATTCCTCCAGGATGAGTCACCTTTCAGCTCTTTTCTGACTCTCTAAAATTGAAAAAATTGCCGAGATGCTTGTCATTTTGAACTCGTTAAATTGGCTACAAAACGACATCTACCCAATATAAGTTTAGCCCTTTTTCGGGCTGGGATAGATTATTTAAGAAAAAGGAATACCCTAGCCTATTACGACTAGGAGGTTATCTCAGGCATAGTTTTCTACCTTTTCAGATCCGTGAGATTATCTACGAAAAGGGACTGCCAGAGTTTTCTTTTCCGTTGTCTTTTCAAACTCTCTAAACATGAAAATATGCTGAGTTCTTCCTTTGTCAGACTCATTAAAAACTGATGATGTCGGAATCTGTCATAATGACGATACTTGAGTTCCTCCTTCCTAGGGCTCGTTAAATTTACTAGGTTGGATTTGTATGAAGGACAAACTTATATCGCAAGCATATGCTATCCCCTTCAAGCTTGTTTCCAGAAATAATTGGGGTACTCACCAGAAATGGTGGGGAAAAATGGAACCAGTATCACCGTCGTGTTGGCAGTATGTTGCTATTGAACATGGCACTTATTTGCATTCATGTCGGGTTGGGGACATCTCATCTCATTCTCTTCTTGCCTCCATGGGTTTGGGTAATCTCTTTTGACCACTCATTTTCTGTTCGCCACATCATCATGACCTCGGATCCTTTGATGTCCAATACTACCAAATCCAGTGTCCTGCCACTGATATGTTCAAGAGAAGTTGGCCTCTGCAGTTTCCAACCACCCTCTGATTCTCTACTGATCTTGATTCAAAAAAATCATGTTCCTCTATCTCGTGTCGATGATGTGGGAAACACTATGGCCCACCTTCGCTCAAGGTCACTTCCTGTTGACTTCAGCTCATTATCCAGAAAGCTGATATAGAGACTCCCTTCAGGTACCTTGGAGCCTGCATGCCTCAATGGCAGGTTCTTCACATTCGACCTAAGGTTTTCATTATTAGACTTCGATCGGATGATTCTGTAGGTGTTCAACGCTAGCTCACTATTCACATTCTATGGATTATACCCATAGTACCTTGAGGGCCATCCTCATTATTGGTGGTTCCTCTTGCATTTGTTAATGGCTTTAATTATTGGCTGGTAATCGGACGATGTTCTTGCATGTTCGACTTCAGCTCACTTATTCACATGCTTGGACTTGTACTCTGTTTGGGTCGAGATGGAGTGTAAGACCCTGGATTTTGTCTGATGAAATCCAGGTTGTGGATTCTTTTTGGATTATCATGATTAGTTACGTGACTCATTTGATTGGATGGTTGTGACCATACCTGAGTCTACTTTTTGATCCTTCTTTGCTAGATGGTTGCACCCATACCACGTATCATGTATTAGAGATATCAGTTGTATTTGTATTTGTAGGTCTTTTGACAGCAATGTTTTCAGTTGGGCACGTTCTCATAATGCATCTCTCCCTCTCTCTCGGACCTCATGCTTTAGGGGGCATCTATTACACATCATTTTGTCACCGTCCTTGCAATCCCTCATCCCATACATTGGAGGAATATTCCCGTGACTTGTGAACAGTAAAATGTCCTGAAACCACCCTCATGGAATCCTCTTGCATAAGGACAAACAATCTCCTGAAGAACATTTCCTCTGAAAAACCCTAAAATTAGATGTTTGAGCCTTGGCGCGACTAGCCAATTCATCCATTGCGCCAAAGGGGGAAATACACACTAGAGGGCACGCCAACTAGCGCTCTGTCCCTGTGTTTCACTCTTGCCAAACTTATTAAGGGATGTTTTTTAAAAAGAAATGGCGAAAGTTTGGTTCTAACAAACTCCAGAATGAATCATCAAAAGGAGTTGAATGGTTTGACTTCGGATCTCCATGTATAGGAAGTGTTTTTCCACCTATCATGGAACCTTCCTAAGAGATAGGGCCTATCCCATGATTATAGGGATCCCAACTTCCTTTCCTCCATCTATAAAATCTTGCCCTCTCCATTAGCAACTTAGCTAAACTTGTAGGAAGGAAACTATAGCTGGGCAACTATTGAGAGCTAAGTCGAAGAGAATCTCGTAAGAGAGAGAGCTTTGTCCATATTCCTGATAGGCTTTGTTGAGACACGCTCCGCTGCAAGCCTCGTCGAAGGAAGATCATAGCATCAAAGCATTTGGTTGTAATCTCCCCTTTGTCATTTATAATATAAGAGACTCTGATTTTGGTTCCATTCATGTGTTCATTTCTTTATGTAATGCAATGAATTATATCCTCTCTTACTAATACATAGTTACATGATTTAGATTTTACGTTGTATGTCATTGTTTCCCTGCATGTGTATAGGTGTTCAGACATGTTGAACAAAAGGATTGTGATCTGTTAAGCGATGGATGGGAAACATCATCTTTTCTCCAATGACAAATGTGTGGGATTTGAGGTAGGCTACTCATCATGATCTTTGTCTTTTTGTAACTAGCAACCAATGACATTGTGTGACTTGATTGTTGCTAGACCCGATCTGGGCTAGTGGGATCACCTCTATCCACAGAGGGGATTTACCTCCTCAAAAATGGCTTTAGTAAAGTTAAGGTTAAGGTTAAGGTTAAGGGGATGGTGAAGGTTAGGTCATAGTTAAGGTTAAGTTTATAGTTAAGGTAAGGGTAAAGGTTATGTTATAGTTAAATTTAAGGTTAAGGTAAAACTTAAGGTTAAGTTTAAGGTTACGGGTCTTAACCTTAACCTTCACTATAACCTTAACCCTAACCTTAACCTTAGCTATAACCCAACTCTAAACTTGACCAAACCCTTAACCTTACCCTTAACCTGACTAAACTCGTAACCTTGACCTTAATGTTACCCTTAATCTTCACCTTAACCATAACTTTACCCTTAACCTAACCTTAACCTTAACCTTACCCCCTTAACCTTAACCTTAACCTTAACCTGAATAAACCCGTAACCTTAACCTTACCCTTACCTAAACTTAACCTTAATCTTAACCTAACCTTAAGGTAAGGTTAAGGTTAAGATTAAGTTAAGGGTAAAGTCAAAGTTAAGGTTAGCTTAACGTTAAAGTTATGGTTAAGGTTATGGTTTTAGTCAGGTTAATGTTAAGTTTAAGTGTTTGGTTAAGGTTAGGTTTAGGTTAAGGTTAAGGTTAAGGGTAAGGTTAATGGTAAGGTTAGGGTTAAGTTTAGGGGAAGGTTAAGGTTAAAGTTAGGTTAAGGTAAAGATAAGGTTAAGGTTAGGTTAGGTTAAATTAAGGTTAAGGTTAATGTTAAGGTTATGAGAAGGTTAAGGGCTTAATCATACCCTTAACCTTAACCTAACATTAACTGTAACCTTAACCTTGACCTTAAATATAACCTAACCCTAACCTTAACCTAACCTTAACCTCAAATTTAACCTTAACAATACCCTAGCATTAACCATAACCTTAACCTTAACCTTACCCCCTTAACCATAACCTTAACTTGACTAAATCCATAACCTTAACCTTACCCTAATTTAACTTTAACCTTAACCTTAACCTAACTATAACCTTACCCTTAACCTTAACCTTAACCTTAACTATAACCTAACCCTAACCTTGACCAAACCCTTAATATTAACATTAACCTTGACCTTGACCTTAACCTTAACCTTAACCATAACCTTAACCCTACCTTAACCTAACCTAACCTTAAACTTAACCTTACCCTTTACCTTAACTATAACCTAACCCTAACCTTGACCAAACACTTAACCTTAACCTTACCCTAATCTTAAGCTTAACCTAACCTTAACCTTCCCGTAACCATAAACTTAAACTTAACCTTAACCTTAACCTGACTAAACGCGTAACCTTAATCTTAAGGTTAAGGTTAAAGTTAAGGTTAGGGTTAAGGTTAAGGTTAAGGTTAAGGTTAAGGTTGGGGAAGGTTAAGGTTAAATTCAAGGTTAAGGGTAAAGTTAAGGTTAGGGTTAAGTTAAGGTTAAGGTTAAGGGTAATGTTAGGGTTAAGGTTAGGGTAAGGTTATAGTTAAGGTTAAGATAAGGTTAAGGTTAAGGTTAAGGCTAAGTTTAGGTTAAGTTAAGGTTAAGGTTAAGGTTTTGTCAAGGTTAGGGTTAGGTTATAGTTAAATTTAATTTTAAGGTGAAGGTTAAGGGTAAGGTTAAGGTTAGGTTAAGGTTAATATTAGGTTAAGGGTAAAGTTAAGGTTATGGTTAGGGCAAGATTAGGGTTAATTTTAGGGGAAGGTCAAGGTTAAGGTTAGGTTAAGGGTAAAGTCAATGTAAAGGTTAAGGTTATGGTTATGGGAAGGTTAAGGTTAGGGGTTAGGTTAAGGGTTTGTTCAAGGTTAGGGTTAGGTTAAGGTTAAGGTTAAGGTTGGGTCAAGGGTAAAGTCAAGGTTAAGGTTATGGTTATGGGAAGGTTAAGGTTAAGGTTAATGTAAAGGTAAGGTTAAGGTTAAGGTCAAGGTCAAGGTTAAGGGTAAGATAAGGTTAAGGTTAAGGTTATGTTAAGGTCAAGGTTAAGGTTAGGTTAAGGTTAGGGTTAGGTTAAGGTTAAGGGTGAAGGTTAAGGGTAAGGATAAGGTTAAGGTCAAGGTCAAGGTTAAGGTTAAGGTTATGATTAGGTCAAGGTTAAATTAGGTTAAGGTAAGGTTAAGGTTAGGTTAGGCTATAGTTAAAGTGAAGGTTAAGGTTAGGTTAAGGGTAAAGTTAAGGTTAAGGTTACGGTTAAGGTTAAGGTTAAGGTTAGGTTAAGGTTAAGGTCAAGGTTACGGTTATGTTAACGTAAGGTTAAGATAAGGTTAAGGGTGACAGGTTTAGTCAGGTTAAGGTTAAGGTTAAGGTTACGGGTTTAGTGAGGTTAAGGTTAACGTTAAGGTTAAGAGGATAAGGTTAAGGTTAAGGTTAAGGTCAAGGACAAGGTTAAGATTAAGTTAGGTTAAGGTTAAGGATTTGGTCAAGGTTAGGGTTAGGTTATAGTTAAGGTCAAGGTTAAAGTTAGGGTTAAGTTTAAGGTTATGGTTAAGGTTAAGTTTAAGGTTAGGTAAAGGTTAAGGTAAGGTTAAGGTTAGGTAAAGGTTGACATAAGGTTAAGGTTAGGTTAAGGTTAACCTTGACCTTGACCTTAACCTTAACCTAACCTTAACCTTAACGTAACCTTAACATTAACCTTAACCTTTCCATAACCTTAACCTTAACCTTAACCTTTACCTAATCTCAACCATAACCTTAACCTTAACCTTAACGTTAACCTTAACCTAACCTTAACCTTGACCTTAACTATAACCTAACCCTAACCTTGACCAAACCTTTAACCTTAACTATAACCTAACCCTAACCTTAACCAAACCCTTAACCTTAACCTTATCTCACCCTTAACCTTAACCTTATCTCACCCTTAACCTTAACATATCCTTAACGTTAACGTTAACCTTAACCTTGACCTAACCGTAACCTTAACCTTGCCTTAACCTAACTTAACATTAACCTTAACGTTAGGTTAAGTGTAAAGTCAAGGTTAAGACTGAGGTTAAGGTTAAGGGTAAAGTTAAAGTTAGGTTAAGGGTAAAGATAAAATTAAGGTTAGGGTAAGATTAAGTTTAAATTTAATATTAAGGGTTTGGTCAAGGTTAGGTTTAGGTTATAGTTAAGGTCAAGGTTAAGGTTAGGTTAGGGTTAAGGTTAAGGGTTTGGTCAAGGTTAAGGTTAAGTGTTAGGTCCCTATATTACTACTATAGTCCCTTATTGTTATTAGTGTAACCCCCTTATTGTTATTATTGTACCCTTGTAAACCCCATTTTGTTATTATTGTGCCCTTAAATTATTATTGTTAGGTCGGCTAGGATTACATTGTGGCCCACTAGGATTACATTATGGCCCCATGGACTCCTATATATAGAAAGGAGGTTTTGTAAATTGTATTATCCAAGAATTGTTCATTTATGTAATGTATTGGAGGTTGCCCCCTCGAAGTGGCTTATTTCTCAGGCGTTGATATGTATTTTCTTCTATTTTTGGAGCTGGTTACACAACATTTGGTATCAAAGGTTTGGATTCTAGGGTCTCGCTACTCCAAACATGTCATCGTGGAATTTGCACTATAAATTTTTTTCTACGAAGTTTCAGAAGCTGAAGTTTTCAAGGTACGAAGCTGAAATCTTGGGGAACATCGTCAAAATAATTGAGAGCTTGGTTCACAATATTTTGGGAGATATGATCTGTGGAAGTTAGGTCTTTTTTTAGGCTCCTAAATAGGTCATCGTGGCATTTGCGCTATAACGTTTTTTCTACGAAGTTTCAGAAGCTGAAATTTTTAGGGTGAGAAGCTAAAATCCTAAGGAAAGTCGTCAAAAACATTAAGAGATTGGTTTGCAATATTTTCAGAGATATGATCTGTGGAAGGTAGTGCTTTTTTAGGCTCTTGAATTTCATCTCAAAGAGGTGATCGTGGGAAAATCTTCATAACTCTCTCTTTGAGCATCGGATTGGAGTGCCGTAAAAGTAGTTTTAAGTAAATGGATTGTAGTTTCTTTGCTATAAATTTTAGAGCCTAAGGACGAAAAAGTGACACGTGGCAAGTCATACAATTTCGCTCTACTGAACCAGTCCATAATTAGGTCATTGTGGGAGATTGGACACAACTTTGTCTTGGAGAATCCAAATCAGGTCAGAACTGTGGCATTTGAAATATAATTTAGAGGGCTACATTGGTACCAAAATTCAAATATTGAAGTGCTGCAATCACAGAGAGAATCCAATTTCAATATGGAGCTCCTCAAAAGCAAGAAAAAGGTGTGCATTTTGTTTCTGAATTGCATAAGTCTTGTTTGAAGAATCAATTTGAATTGATTCCAAGGGCATATTGTGTTACACCATTTTTTTGGTCATCTAACCTATTATCATTAGATGGACCCAAGTACACCATGTAAGACCAATTTTACCCTAAGTAAAATTGCCTTCACTATGTTAAATAAATTAATAAACCACATTTATTAGGTTGTTTATGGTCTAAACAGGAAACCCCAAAAGGAAATATTAAACAAAACTATATTTGTTTGATTTTCCTCAAGGACTAATTAACCAAACAATAATTTAATTATTATTCCTGGTCATGTTTAACCCAAAACAAAGAAATTAATTAAATAAATCTTTATTTATCTTATTATTTTCTAGGAATAATTATTTAAATCTTATTTAGATAATATTCCTTGTTAAATATGACCAAATCACCCACAAATAATTAAATAAATCATTATTTATTTGATTATCCTTCAACCACTTCCTTAAATAATTAAATAAATCATTATTTATTTGATTATCTTCTAACCGCTTCCTTAAAAAGATAAATAAATCATTTATTTATTTATTTTTGACAAATCAAGGGATTTGACCCAAGTCAAATACCTTTTCCCTTAAACAAATATAATAAAATATTTCATAAAAAGTGGATCTAGATCTGGTTAACCCATGCACCAAGATCTAGAATGATCCAATATTTTGTTATAAATAGGAGGGGTTTTCCTACCATTCTTCACCTTTTGTAGCCTATTAGATCACTCTGGATCTATACACTTGGTCCCATTTTTCTACCATTTGCTGTGTGAGCTCCCTTTGAGTTCCATTCTATGTGTGGGTTTTCTACACCAACAAGAGAGAGAAATCTTAGATCTGAAGTGCTGAGGACTTCCAAGAACCCATCGAGGAGAATTGGATATGCCTTCATTTTCCTCCCGGTGCCAATTAATACAAAAAATTCTTTCAAAAAATTGTTCTTGTCTTGTCTATTGGTATATAAGACAAACCCTTATTTTTAATGTCTTTCCATGCCAGTCTGGTTTTGCGGCTCTTTTGTCTCCAATAGCAACGGATACGAAGATATTGGCAGCCACTTTTGTTGTTAGGGCTATTAGTTATGCGTAGCTAAAGTGATCCTTTTTCGTACACTTCGACAAAGGATTCATACTAAAAAATGGCGACTCCACACGGGTTTTAAATTACGACCATTATCGTTTTTCATATTCTTGCATATCCAGCTACTTCAGACCCTAGGGTTTCTTTTCAGCTTTTTGTTTTTCCTATTTTCATGGTGTTTTTCCCCTATAACACCCTAAAACATTAAAATGTCTAACTTTCACGTGTTTCTGGCCCTATTGCGCAGGTGACAGACATCAGCCGCAGCTGAGACGACATTTTTTTTCTAAAATCTGCCGCCGAGAGTGCCGGAAGTGCAGGTCACACTTTTTGGCCCAAAAACTACGACCTGGAGCTTCAGGTCGCAGAAAACAGCCCCAAAACTGCGACCAGAGTGAAAAACAGGTCAAAAACTGTGACCTGGACATTTTTCTGCTGTTTTTCTGAAATTTTTCTGGGTTTTTCTGAAGCCTCTGTCAGGGTTTTCCAGCCTCTGTCTCAGCCCGTTTCGACCTATTTCTGATCTGCTTTTTCTCATCTAAGTGGGAACCTAGCCCCCTAGGGCTTCAGTACCCTCCAGTTTTGGTGGAACAGTTTTAGCTGTTTCAGGTGTCTGATTTTTCAGAGTTTCAGCCTTCCCTTTTTCAGATCTGATACCTCATCCTTCGATCCCTTTAAATCAGCTTTTATTCCTTTCAAATCACCTCTTGTAGTTTTTTCTGGACCTCCCTTTAGGACCTCCTCCCTGTCCCTTCCGCTTTTTGCTGATTTCCTCAATTTTTCTAGCCACCTTGCCTCTGCCTCTTGGCTGTGATCTGCACCTCTTTTCAGCAGCTTTCTCCTTTAGATCCCTGTCCCTTTTGACCCTAGATCTATTGGCCTCTTTTTAGTGTGTTTTGATTAGATTTTTTTTCCTCCTTTAGATTAGTTTTGAGAGACCCGCCTTTTTGGGTTGAATCGATGCAATAGTAGCTATTAATTTTATGTTATTTCAGCATTATATACTGTTCTCTGCAGATTTATTTTTAGTTACGCAACCCACTTTTTCTCTTGCTCTCAAAATAAAAAGGGTTTAAAAATTAAAATCAACGCACGCCACACACTCACCCTAAGCGAAGAAGAGCCTGGTTTACACCGCCAGGCAAAGACTTTAAAATCAATTGACACTACACCTATCTACCCTTGTTTTGACATTGTAATCTCTTGATTCTGCACCTCCGTGCCCTTGTGGTCATTCTTCTTCCCCTTGTGCCGTGTTTGTGTTGTCATCATTGCGCCCCCAAGGCGCACTTCCCGGAGACTTCTTGGCCTTCACCCTCAATTTCCGGTCAATCGACCTGCTCTGTCCCACCGTCGTCAAGCCAGTCCTCCTCCGAGTCCGCACTCCGACTCCTCTTCTGATTCTTTGGGTTCTCCTTTTCCTTCTGGTTCTCCCCCTGTCACCTTCACTATGTCTGGTCCAGGGCCTAACGCTAGCGGTGCTCCCGGCCCTAATACCGGACCTACTACTAGTAGAACCGCCATAGGAACTACCTCGGCTGCACCCTTGCTCCCCTTCTTGGCAGGCCTTAGCCTCCCTGATTTGGACCGGTTGATAAATGACCCTATACACCATGACGCTAGTTGGCCTGCTATGCCAACAAAGCTCCCTTCTGACATCCCAAAGTTTGAAGGCCGTGCTGGAGAAGATCCTTCAAATCATGTTCGATCTTTCCACATGTGGTGTTCATCTACCTCCATTACCGATCACTCTATTCGTCTTAGATTGTTCCAATGCACGCTTACAGGCGAAGCTTCTAAGTGGTATGTTGATCAACCCACTTCCTCCCATACCACCTTTGCAACTCTTGCCCGGGCTTTTTTATCTTACTTCCAACTTCCCCTTCATTATGACACTGGTATCGAACTTTTGACTTCTTTCCGTCAATCATCTGTGACCCGCCTATCCGATCATGTCCAGGAATGGTGGAGAAGAAAGAGCCTATGTCAATCTCCTACCTTCGAAGACCGTGTCTACATGGACTAGTTCCTTAGATCTCTCTTGTCCCCTATCAGGAAAGATGTCGCATCACATTTTCCTCAAACCGAAGAAGATGCCCTCCAAATGGCGTTAAAATATGACCTGATCTATGCTCAGATAGGTTATGATCATACTGTCCTACCTGATCTCCCCAGACCCGGTGATGCCCATACACCGGGGGCACCTCATGCCACCGACAGTATCATTGGATCTATCTCTCATCCATCCACTCAACCTCTCATGAGCTATGGTTTTCCTGGGGGAGGGGGCACCACTTCCTGCACTTCTCCCCCTCCTGGTAGCACGCATCCAGGATACGGAATGCCTCATCCTTTTCCCCAACCTCCTGCTTACCTCAATTTTTCCCAACCTAACCATTACCCTTATCCGCAGCCTAGTGTGCCAGCTCCTCCAGCATATGCGTTTTCGCCTCCCTTGCCTTCTCAACCCCTGCAATAGCAGTCACCGCCCCTTCAAGAGCGGGTGGATGCACAGCAGGGATTCATGGCTACCTAACCACCTGACGGACAGGTGGCCACTCCACCTTCCCCTCCTGGTTCCTCCAATTACCAGATCCTCATGATGAACTTTGATCCACCTCTAACCGTCGACCTTAACCTTCAAACTCGGTCTTGCCAGTATCCCATGCCTTCCGCTCAGTCTGCCCCCGAGTTCCCTTCTTTAGGTTCTACAGAGCCTCTTTCGACATCCAATGGTCCCTTGCATATCCCTCAGCCCAAAGTTGAGGTTCATACCAAGATTCCTAAGGTACCATTACGCCGAAATGCCGCTTCTGGTCAAGCTGCCCATTCGTATAGCATAGTAGATGATTTGGCGCAGTCTCCTGCTGCCATTTCCACATTGGAACTCCTCCAGTCGTGCCCTTCCCAAAAGAAGGCTCTACTATCTGCCATGGGCATTGTAGATCCTACTGATGACCAAATTATTTTTTTCGACGCCCATCAATCAGAACATCCTCCTCTTCCTGCTTCCTTCACCTTCCAAATCCCAGTCAAAATCCGGAATGCCAACGTCTCCCGGTGTATAATTGATGAGGGGGCATCCACCTGCGTGATGTCCACTTCGGTTTGGAAGCAACTCGGATCCCCTGAGTTGGCCCCTTCCACGATCACCCTTCGAGCATGGGACGGCCATGCCTCCCAACCCATTGGCCTATTTCGTAATTGTCCTATCACCCTCGCCGGTAAGACTGTTTGCGTTGACGTCGAAGTCATAGACGCCCCGCTAGACTACAACATTCTATTGGGGCGAAGCTACACCTATGCTATGTCTGCTTTCCCATCCGCGGTTTTCCACAAGATGTGTTTCCCCCATAATGGAAAGATAGTCACCATTGACCAGTTGACATATCATGAGCCAAAATCTCAGACCTCACCTGAGACGACCATCTCTTCTGTAGCCAACAAGCAAACCGTTGACTCCTTGACCAGTGTCTCCTGCGGTGTCTACAAATATTCCTCTTTGCTTGGAACCTTCCCTGGTCTTCCTCCTCCTCCTGTCTCTGACCCCAGTTCATCGAATGTTTGCATGATGCAATCATCTCAGGCTGCTCTCACGCAACCTGCTTCGGCTAGTCAGCAACTGCGCTCTCTGCAACCTGCTCCTAGCCCTTCACCTGCAGCTAGTAGTCATGAGCCTCTTTATCCTCCTGGCATGGCTCCTCCA
The DNA here is from genome assembly GCA_034641835.2 of Pinus albicaulis. NCBI lineage: Eukaryota > Viridiplantae > Streptophyta > Pinopsida > Pinales > Pinaceae > Pinus > Pinus albicaulis. The sequence continues at coordinate 13,359 of JAXQQM020083809.1, forward strand.
AGCCTTAGCCATTTAGGATCCGTCCCACCTAGCCATTACCCCTCTGGTCAGATACCGTTCCTAGCTCCCCCACCAGGAGTGTACATGGTACCAGTCATGGCCACCCTCTCTCTTCCTAACCTGACCCTTGGGATTCCCGTCTGGTACCATGATCCTCCAGCAGCAACCCTGCCTGGTCAATCCAAACCTTATATTGCTTTGACCCCGGTTCAACCGGTCCCCATGACTTCGCCCGCTGCAACAGTGCCTCAGTCACCTCAACAGGAACCACCTCCTGTTGCGACCTCTTCGGGTAAGAAGGGAAAAGCTTGTAAGGGGGCATCAAAGGAAAAGGCTACCCTGACAAACCCTGCCCCTCCTCAGCCTCCAACGCATACCATCCAGTGTGCTTTGTATGACATTGTCAGCCATGCCACCCATACCTGTCCTGAATTGCTTCATCTCAAGCCCATGGTTAATGTCGCGTTCCCTGAGTCCACGGTCTCGGAAGCCTCTATTCCTTCCGCGACCGCAATCAAGAACCCAAAGAATATTCACACCAAACACCCCTGTGCTTTGTGTGATCGCCATGGCCATTACACCCACCTTTGTCCCTGCCTCGAGGATTTCCGCCCCTCTCTAGCCGCGGTCCACCAATTTGAGGCCAAGCGCAATGAGTCCACCTCTCCCCTATTTGCGCATTCTGCTTCAGCAGAGCTACCAGATATGACTGCTCCCATTGACATTCCCCCTCCTAATGTCGAGATGACGGAGCCTTCGTCCAGCATTTTCTACCTATCATCATCCATGAGACCCTCGGGGAACATTCCATCTGAATCCTTCTCTGTTGTTTCGCTTGACCTTCCTTCAGCGATCATCTTGGGCTCAACATCGGTAGATCCTTTATCTACTTACTCTTCGGTCACCCCTTGTGATGATGCGCATGTGAACCTCTCTTCTCATGATGATGATTGAGGTCGCTTCACCACGTCAGGTGGTCTTTCTTCCACCAGTCACCCCATCTTCTATCACAATTATGACATTATGGAAAAAATCCCCACCCCTGACTTTATCTATTCCCCCTTACATCGAACCCATGCGTTCACACCACATCCACCTTGTGGCCATTACATTGAAACCCCATGTTTGGGTAAGGGGGCACCCACATTTGAGAGACCAAGAGAAGCAATTATCCACAACTCTCCTAGTGTATCTGGTCGTGTTGACTTTAGTCCCAGTATTCTTCCACATTTAGAAGAACCTTTAGAGTCCCATATCACTTCAGATCACTCTAGGGATGATACCCCTTATCGTTCCCTCATCTTACATCAGCAACCCAGTCTCTTAGACATTATTGTTGACCAACCTATAACTTTTCTATGAGAGCATCAGTTCATTATCTCCAAATCCTCTTTTTGGGATAGTGACACCAGGTATGCCAACTCGGAAACTTAGATTCCATTTGATCCCTATATGCAGTACCAAAAGAGATTGGTAATCCTCCATTTCCTTTCTTAAACTGCATAACCATAACGAGAACAAATGGCACACCACATCATTTAAATGTGTTTAGATTCCCCTTTTTCTAAATACATTTCGGCATGACCACACCATGCTCAGGGGCACCTATACCCCTCAACCATAACCCTCCTCACCTCGTTTTTGGAGAGGAGGCTGTCTTACCAATCGAGTGTGAAATCCCTTCCCTTCATCTGGCTGTTGAACTTCTCCCTGACACCCAACCTCTAGAACAACGACTTATCATGCCTGAGCGTGCCTCTGAAGCCGCCGTGTTGTGTTGCAAACCATGGAAGCGGCCAAGAAACGCACCAAAGCTCAATATGACCAAAAAGTCCAGCCTCGTCCTTTTCAAAAAGGTGACCTTGTTCTAGTATATGACCAAGCCCATGATGTCCTTGGTCACGGGAAGTTTGACTCATTATGGCTAGGCCCTTACGTCATCAGTAAGGATCTTGGTAAGGGGGCATACCTTTTAGAGGACTTTGAAGGCAATCCTCTTCCTAATCCTCGCAAATGCACTCTATCTTAAGAAATATTACCCTTAGCATTTCCTTTCTGAGATGCATGTTTTATGTTTTGTTAGATAGCCAGCATCTTTTTTTTTGTAATTTCATCCTTCGCCAGGACCTATTTTTTCCAAGAAGGATCACTTCACCTCTCCTTCAAATCAAACTTCCTCACTTACAACACTTGTACTTGGGGCACCATTTTTCCTCCTTACTTGTCTTTGTTCGTGTCGATTTTCGTCATGAGTTACCATCTTGTACTCATGTTTTCATGGTCCCCCATTGGGCCTTTACTATGTGGCAGCACCATCGAGTCACCCTTGTTTAGAGCATCCAAGTTGAGTCATCATCGCATTCATGGAGTCTATCCTGAGTCCCTTTGTACCTCGCTATAGCCCTCCACCATTCATTGCTTGGTCTCTCTCTTGTGTCGCACATTATGGCCTTCAGTCCCAATATCCCCTATCCCTTATGATATTGTGTCAGTCGCTACCATGTCATTCATGCCCTTTATGCTCTAACAAGGGAAGTCGTCCATTCGCTACTCATTCCTTTCCATTTCACTATCATCATTAGTGTCAGTCTGTCCGTCGCTCTACTATTTTCTCTCGTGCCTTAGTTGAGGATCTCTCATTGCCTCACCTATGGCGGACCTCCTTCTGTCGACATCAGCTCATTCATTCCAGAAGCTAGGTCTAGAGGGCGGTGTACCTTGGTTCCAGCTTCCACTCTTGTTCGGTGCCTCGGATCAGGCAAAGGGATCTCTCATTTTCCTTTGACTTGATTGTTTCTCCACGCCAACTCCTTTCAGCATGAACAAGATCCGTATACTTGATGGTTCAGTGATACAACAGCAGCTCTTGATGATTCCCGGGTGTGTGTGAGATGTCTCAACCCTCATGAGGGGGTAGCCCTGCAGGTAGCCCCCCGCATGCCCGGATGACCTCCTCCTTGCAGCCTTCGATGCAGCTCCAGATATTTGATGATGTTGGCCTTAGCCACTTGCAGCGCCTCTTCAATTTGCATGTATCAGTCAGATTTTGTGAGCCCTTCCCCATTTACAGGGGGAATTTGGGTTGTATTTGTATCTCATGTACTCAGACATTATTGTATCAGTCTTGGCTGTCATCCCAGGCATAGCATGTATGTGGGATTCCTCATTGTATTTTTATCTGACTCATTATTATGCCAGCTGTACTTTATGGTTCGGTCCCTTGTTTACTGGACACACTATTCTTTTGTACTTTGTCTCTGTGGGCATAGGTATGCCTTCCCCGCTGCCTTCAGCATAGGTACCCTCTCATAAAATGAGACTTGTTGCACCTGCGAGTCTTGTCTCCTCAGGGTCTAGTTCTTTAGCACACTATCTACCTTGCATTTCTCTCTCTGACTTCCCTTTTGTTGTCTGGTGATTGAGTTCTTACAACGTACTTCGGTCATACGATTTGCTCCTGACACTCGCACGCTGGGGGGCAATCTGTTACACCATTTTTTTGGTCATCTAACCTATTATCATTAGATGGACCCAAGTACACCATGTAAGACCAATTTTACCCTAAGTAAAATTGCCTTCACTATGTTAAATAACTTAATAAACCACATTTATTAGGTTGTTTATGGTCCAAACAGGAAACCCCAAAAGGAAATATTAAACAAAACTATATTTGTTTGATTTTCCTCATGGAATAATTAATTAAACCATAATTTAATTATTATTCCCAGTCATGTTTAACCCAAAAACAAAGAAATTAATTAGATAAACCTTCATTTATCTTATTATTTTCTAGGAATAATTATTTAAATCGTATTTAGATAATATTCCTTGTTAAATATGACCAAATCATCCACAAATAATTAAATAAATCATTATTTATTTAATTATCTTTCAACCACTTCCTTAAATAATTAAATAAATCATTATTTATTTGATTATCTTCTAACCGCTTCCTTAAAAAGATAAATAAATCATTTATTTATTTATTTTTGACAAATTAAGGGATTTGACCTGTTGTAACTCCTAGAGACAGCCTAGAGTTGCTATAGACCAGTGCCTAGGACATCTTATAATGTATAGTGAGCATGGGATCTAAAACAGCGTTTTAGCAATTCAACAAAACAAAAACTCTCATATTGTTTCTTCACAAACAGAGAATGACACTTGAGTGGGACCAAACCTTCTGATAGTTTGATGCATAAAAGAATAATACTGAACGAATGTAATGCTATACTCAGATACTGCAGTATCAGACAACTTTAAGACAATCCACAGTAAACAGGGTCGGATTCATGGTATATGGCAGAAAAGGTATATATAATGATGAATAATGAGCTGTATAGAAAAGGGAGATACTAACTATCAGAAAGACAGCACCAAGAAAAGTTTCACAGCATATAATGGGCTTATACGACTAAGAATCCATATGTGCAGGCAACTTTCATCAATAGTACTTCACAATAGCCAATATAGCAGAAATATGTATGAATGGAAGGTGAAACACTGTATTATATCTGAGCTATTTTAAAGTACCAGGAAGCTAGTGATATAAGTATCAGGTAGATAAATTTATATCAAAAACAACGGGTCACTCGCATTCCAGAATATAACACTAGAAACATGGATGTAGATGAAATGAAAAATGACATTGCAATACGCAAGAGAAAATCACACACTACCATAAAACAAGTCCAGAATCCTCTTTAAAGTGTAACTCCTTATCATTTAGACCCGACGGGCTCTTCACATTAGCATTTGAGTCATTACAAAACACACACACAGAAAATCCTTACACAATCAATTTCTTCTGAAGAATTGGAACCTTTGTTTCTTCTTTTCTCTGTCTTATATAGGATTCCTTTGCCTTTCAGCGAGAAGATATTTCGGGGAAATATCTGCTTCGCATGAACAAAATTTGTTACAAGTCATTATCATAACAAAAAAATCTCATGATGGGGAAACAACCCTCCCATCATGCAAAAACAGGCCCCGGGCCAATTTCAAAAACGAAACTGAGACCAATGTTTGATGTAAAAAGTGAAAATGCAAGAGTGGGGGAAAAACAACCCACTCAGAAATTGGAAAAACATAAACTTAAATGAAAGTAAAAAGGCTGTTTAGGCCATATCATGAGTAACTGAAATGTCATGGGCGCAACTGAGTAGAAGCCGTTGCAGATGCTGGAGGAGGCACGTTGGCAGAGGAACTGGTATGCTGACTCATGAATTGTGTCAGTCTCTGCTGGCTGTCGGGGGTCGGTTCTGGCATTGCTGAGAGCTTCTCCACTCTGATAAACGCTTCGCCGAGGGTGTGAATGTTTGCCTTAGTTGGGAGCCGATATCTGATCATGTGAAGGAGACTAAACTCCTTTCTGAGGACTGTGACGATGGTAGTAGCCTTAAGCTGAGTTGATTTCCCCATTTGGAGGTCTGACCGATCCCTTTCCGTTTGCAAACGTGCTGTGTATTGATCTGGGAGCATAAGCACGGCAGGGGCATTTGGTTCCCAACAGGAAGGGAGTCCGGCTGAGATGATCTCATTCCAAACCTTGTCGAATTGTTCAACACTGTCGGCCACCTGTTGAAGGACCTATGAAGCTGCTATCCGGGCTTCCTCACTTATCAATAATCTTTGACACTCGTTGATTTCCATGTAAATCGGCTGGGGATGTATCGGCACACAGTTCGTTCACCCTTAGCGCATAAAGAAAAGATATAGTCGCCGACGTGTTGGGCTCTATTAGACGATTACTCCCGGCCTCTGCGTCCTTCTATTTAGATAGGGAATATTGGACTTGAACGCTCACCCATGCCTATTTAGAAATCCCAGCACTCGGTTACGCTCGTAATTATGTCAGGCCATATTAAACACGGCCTCGGCGAGGGTGAGATTCCCCTTTGCTCGACTCTTCATTTCGGCAATGGTTTGATGTTGCTCAGCCATGACCCTTTTTCCTTCCTCTACTTCCCTTTGTAGCCCTTCAATTGTTCTGGCCTTTTCAGCCATGGCGCCCTCCAACTCTGCGACCTTTTGCTTGGCGGTGGATGTTTTCTTCTCCAACACTTCGATCTCAGCCATAGCTGTGGATAGTTGTGCTGTCGCTGAACCAGTTCCGCTTGATGTTTCGGCCACATGGCAACTGTGTGCTTCCCACCGGGCCTGTAGCTCCGTGGCTCTGCTCTCTAGCTCTTCAATCCTTTTAGCCATCCTTTCCTTCTCCTCTCTTTTCCTGAAAAGCCTAGCAGACAATTCATTTTTCTCTTCCTCTACCCGCACCAATTCAGCAGTTTGTACTGGATGTGAACCCGGTATACGAGCTTGTTTCTTAGCAGCTGTGATATCTTTCTGCAACTTAGCTATAAGGGCTGCTTGTGAACCTTTCCCTCCTTCATCCGAATTTTTAATTTGGTCCTCCACAACACGCACCTGATATGCGTTGGCACGACAAGCATTTTGTTCCGCTGTAAAGGAATCCCTCAGCTGTTCATATTTCTGTTCTGTCTTCCTTAGTGTGAGGGTGATCTGTGATAGCTTGTCTTTCATCATGTCGCAGATTGTTTGGAACAGGTCAGTCATGTCCTGTACCGGTACCTTCTACATATCAATAGCCAATTCAAGCACCTTATAACTCGAAACATCTGAATTTGGGTCCAGGATGGCCTCCGTCATAGACAGTACCAGGCTTTCGGTGTCTGCATTTACAGAAGCGGAGAGCCTGGTATGATATTTCTCAACGAACCCTCCTAATTTGGCCCTGTATCTGTCCCGGATAGTTTTATTTGTCCGCTCCCTTTCACTCGTCCTGGATGGAGTGGGTTCGACGATGGCTTGCGTGACTTCAGTGTAGTCAGATGAGGCGACACTGTCTCTCAATACTACTATACCCGCCTTGCCCTTATCGAATTGACCAAATTTCGTGAAAGGCTCCAATATTATCCCTTCTCCGATGACTTCCGCTTTGCTAGTGACCACCCTCTGCCTCTTGGGTGGTGGTGGTGCTGCTCCTGAAGTACCCACCTCTTGCTCCTCTGTGCCCTTGTTCACTTCTTCCTCTCCTCCTGTAGCAGACAAGTCTGTCTCCATCTGCGAAAACGTAGGCCAAACTTCAATGTTAGCCCTCCACTCCAGAAATGGCCTGGACTCATGAATGTAGGGCGTAGACCTGTTTCATTTTCTTTTATTTGAAATGATCTCCCGTGGGTCATAAGCCCAGCTTTCCCCCAGTTTCAGGTCCATGTTCTGCAACATTTTTTCAGTAATTGGGAGGGCGTATCTAGAGTTTACCACAAAGGGGCCAATTTGGACAGGAAGCTTTAAGATGTAGCCTTTCTTAGCAGGGACAAAATGGACCTGGTCGGCTTTGAGGGCTTGCCGGATGTACTCGAGGGCGTAAACTCGTCGGATGGGGAAAACTGGTAGCCGGTATGGGGCAACTTCGGCTCCGTAGACCCGAATTTCAGTATACTCTTCAGATAGGAACCAATCACCAGTGCACTGGTATTTCCCAGCCTGCAGCCAGCGTTTCATCTCTGGGAAAACCCTGGGGGAAGGCGCGTCGTGAATGATAGTGTAGGCAATAGACAGGAAGGTGTTCACGAAGTCGGCATAACCCTCTCCCCTAGGTAACTGGCGGACAGAGCAATTCCAATCGAAGACTGGTCTGGGCTGGGAATTCTCAGAGTACATCCTATCTAACCCCAAATGGTTGAACTTATCCACATGCTGGAACAAGAAGAGGTATAACACCAAGGAACAGAAGCGAAACTTTCGAGCTTGGGCAAGCCCCTTAAATTGGGCCAGGATGGTCGAGGAGAGAAAGCCTGGAATGTCCAATATAACCCCATTCTGTGACATGAGCCACAAAAAACGAATGCATACTGAAGAAATTTCTTTCGGGCTTCCTACCCCCAAAAGGCCGGCGATGAGAGACAGAACAGGTCGAACTTCTTCGGCAAACAAGCTTAGTGAAAAAGGCTCCAATGAAGGCAGGGCAGTGGCCTGGTCGACGGTTATGGAGGAGATGAAGGCACGACGGGATTCTCTTGATAGTTTATTGAACTGAGCGAGCACTGTTTCATCTTTGAAACTGAAGTATGTATCACTGGAAGGGAAACGGATGGCCTGTTTAATGACATCGGGGGAAAGGGAAAAGATTACGTTCCCTTGAGGGGAAACAAAAGCCTCCCGATGTACATCATAGGAATCTTTGAGCCAGATGATGAAATCGACACAGGAATGGACCTGGGGGGTGATATGATGATAGAAACCAGACGCGATAACTCGGAAATGGTCGGCATCTTTGCAGTGGCGACAAAAAAGTAGGGGCTTGATACTACGTATGTCAAAAGGATATTTAGGGTCGCAGATACCCGACTGTAAATCGCAGAGGGGTTCAAAACCAGGGGGGTTTCTGGACTCACGGAGTTGGGGGGTTTTAGGTTTGTTTTTCTTGGGCGTTCGTCTTCCCATGGCAGACATTCAACAATTTCGAAAAGAGAAAAAGGAAAAGAGGGAAAACGGAGAATGGAATACCTGAACAGAGGGTGACAATGCTCGGGAAAGTGACGAGGGGAACCATGACAGTGACTTGGATATACCCGGCGTTCTTCCCCACTCGGTATTCGCCGTAGAAAACTACCTGTGACGATTTAACAGAGAGAAATACGGGAGTTTGTTACCATTGGGGTGGACTGTTTGGGTTAAAAGGTGAATAAGTAAGATGACAGAAGGCAAGTGTCGTAAGGACACTGACACTGAGACACGTGGCGCGTGGGGATTGGGTATATCAAGGTGTAGGTGAGCGCCTCGTGTCGGGTTAAAAGCTGGTATGGGTCTTAGTACCAGCTGACCTGATGGACTTACCTTACCTTTTATCCACTTACGCTGTCCAATCTTTACTTTGCATGATTTCCCTTTGCCGGACTAACACTTGTCTTTCTCAACTGCGTGGGCCCATCTTTACTTTGCCACGAGATCACATCCCGCGGCCCACCCTTACCGTTTCTTTCCTACCGTGAGACCTTACCGTGCCACGTGTCGTAAGTCCACGGGGGTATGGGTCTCATCTTTTCCCCGCGGCTCGACCCCCTCGGACTTTCTCCATACACGTTCGTACATAACCCGAGGCCCTTTTTAATATATGGGTTGTCATATAATGCCGCATCCCCTTAACTTTTGTATTTGATGTTCATGTATTATTCCGCCTTTCACCGCTTAGTGCTGTTTTTCCATTGGTTTTAATATGTGTGTGTTTCACCACCTTTTCTCTTTTCGGCCCGATTTAGCTTAATACTTGCCACTTGGTATAAAACTTTAATATGAGGCCTGTTCATCCTTTTGTTACTCCCGTGGCTTATGCTAAGGATTGAACAACATTGGCTCCACCTGGGGACGGCACGTTTGTCCCTGAACGTGTCGAGAACTACGCAGACCGCCTGTACATCTTCTTTGAACAACACTTTACGGTTTTGGAGCTTTTCCATGTACAGATCATCGTGACTCATGCATAATCTATGATAAGAAAAAGAAAAATAGCAACTAATATACAATATAATACAGTCAGGCTTTTTCAGCCTGCTTCAGAATTGGAAATATGGTTTGAGGAATTGCCCGTTTACAGGGGCTTCCAACAGATCTCCCTGTAAATTCTCCAGCTTAAATGTATTGTTTCCTCCCTGCTCCGCAATCTTGAAGGGGCCGAACCAAAGGGGGTCAAATTTACCGTGCTTACCTTTATCGGCCCTGCGTACATCCCACCTGAGAAATAAGTCTCCCACCTGCAGATTTCTATCCTTTGTATTCTGATCAAACAATTCTTTCATCTTCTCCTGGTAATCCACAAGTTTCTGGTTCACCTGAACACGTGTTTCTTCAACTTCAATCAACTGATTGATTCTTCTGGTCATACCATCCGGTTCTTCCTGGGTCTCCTGCATGAAGCGAGCAACAGGTAAAGCTAACTGTATAGGGAATACAGCTGCCCGTCTGTATACTAGTTCATAAGGAGATCTTCCCGTTGCCCTTTTACTGGTTATCCTGTTTGCCCACAGAGAAAACTTCAGCTGGGAGTCCCAGTTCCTCTAATTTTCATTTATTGTCTTTTTCAGAGCTCTGACCAGCGTTTTGTTTGATGATTCTGCCAGACCATTTCCCTGTGGGTAGTAAGCTGTGGAGTGGCCCAGAGTAATGTTATATTGCTGAAAAAAATTCACCATTTTAGCAGATTTGAAAGCCTGGGCATTGTCTGTGACTATTCTGGCAGGACATCCAAACCTGGAGATGATGTTCTCTTCTATGAATTTTATGATCACCGTGTATGTGGCGTTTCGTGCAGGAATGGCCTCCACCCACTTCGTGAAGTAATCTGTAGCAGTCAAAATCCATTTGTGCTGCCCATTGGAGGGTGGGTGGATCTCACCTATGAAGTCAATTCCCCATTGCTTGAAAGGTTCATCAACGTGCACAGGGATCAGGGGTAGAGCTGCTAGCTTCTGTTTTTCAGCAAACTTTTGGCATTTGTCACATGCTCTGACCCAAGTGAAGACATCTCCAAATAATTTAGGCCAGTAAAAACCAGCCTTCAGGATTTTCTGAGCTGTGCTCCTCCAGCTATAATGCCCTCCACAGATTCCCTCATGGAATTCGGTTATTATGTTTCCTACCTCTCCTTCGACGAGACATAATAGCAGTATGCCTAAAAGATCTCTCCAATACAATTGGCCATTAGCTACAGCATACTTCTGAGATTTAAGCCTCAAGGCTCTGTATTTGGACTTATCGCAGCTGGGTGGGCAGCTGAGTGTCAAGAGGTACTCAACAATTTCTTTGTACCAGGGGCTAATGAGATACTTCATCTGTATTTTTTGAGTAGCCATTTCCACCTCTTGTCTCCCCGTCTGCTCATCAGATTCTTCATTTGCGATCATGGATAAGTGGATGCCCAAAGCTTGGTGGTTCGATTCTGATAAGATCTTTGCTAGCCCCTGTCCTTTAATTAACTTGGTGGGTCTGATGTCCAGGTCGTATTCTTGTATCTTCGCAATCCACCTGCCCCTTCTGCCTTCACTGTCTCCCTGAACGAGGATGTCCTTAACTGCTGCTGTGGGTACAAAAGCGGTAACGTGAGATTGCAGAATGTACATGCGAAATGCCTTTAGGGACTTTACCAGGGCGTAAGCCTGCTTCTCCAGTATGTTGTATTTTAGCTCTGCATCATGGAGGACTTGACTAAAGAAAGCAATGGGTTGCTCATACCCATCCCCGTTCTTCTGTAGGAGGACCCCTGCCACCGTGTGAGGTGATGCAAAAGAGAAAATCATGAAAGGTTCGGTGAAGTCAGGCTTTGCCAGTACGGGAGCCTCAACAAACGCATTCTTGATCCTGGCAAAGGCCTGTCTTGATTCTGGTGCCCATTTTACCTCATTATCCTTCTTTAACATATCTGTGATATGTCTAACTATTTCGGCATAGTTAGGAATAAATCTTCTGAGAAAATTGATCCGTCCTAGGAATACCTGCACTTCTTTCTTATTTCTGGGGAGGGATATACGGTTTATAGCTTCCACCCTTTTAGGATCGATTTTGACCCCATCTTTAGTTACTATATGTCCTAGGAGTTTACCCTCTTCTAATGCAAAGAAAGATTTTTGAGGGTTAAGAGAGAGTCCATACCTCCTGCATTTCTCAAAGGTTTTCTGCAAATGATGAACGTGCTCGACATCATCTTTTGAAAAGACTGTTATATCATCTAGGTACACCACCAGAAAATTATCCTGTTCTCCAACAAAGGTTATGTCCATCGCTCTCTGAAACGTGGCGCCTGCATTGATCAGCCTGAATGGCATCCTAGCATACATAAATGTTCCCCAGGGCGTGGTGAAGGCTGTCTTTTTCTGGTCCTCCGGGAATACAGCCACTTGATTATAGCCTGAGAACCCGTCCATCATGGAAATTCTAGAGGCTCCTACCACCTTCTGCAGAATATGATCCATCTTCGGTAGGGGGTAGTTATCTTTTAGAGATGCCCTGTTCAGGTTTCTGAAATCCACACACAACCTGATTTCGCCATTCTTCTTTCGTACTGGGACCAAATTGGCCACCCATTCAGAATACCTTAGTGGCACTATAATTTTAGCCTTCAGTAAATTTTTTATTTCTTGCTCAATCGAGGGTAGCAACAGGGGGTTAATCTGTCGGAGCTTTTGCTTGTGGGGTTTTTCATCTACCCTCAATGGAATTTTGTGCTGCATCACACTGACATCAAAGGTTTTCAAATCTTGATATGACCAGGCAAATACGTCTTTGTAGGTTTTAAACAGCTTTTGGTACAATGGTTTGTATTCATCTGGGACTTTCTTAGACAGCTTCACAATCTTTGGATCTTCTTTTGTGCCCAGATTTAGATCTTCGACCTGGTCCTCAGTCACCATTTTGTTTGGCTGTAACGGAACATCGTTTTTATTGAACAGTCTCTCCAAAGGTACCAGCCCTCGGGGAATGAAATTCCCTTTCAGCTGCAGGAATCTGTGACCGGCTATTTTCTCTTCCAGCTGGTCCTCTGGGATGTCCTCGACTTCTTCTTCTTCGCAGTTGTCAATCTCTAGATTGGAAAAATCCCCCACTGTCTCTAAGAACCTCTTCACCTGCTCCTCATCTTCAAAGACCTGCCAGTGCTTGACATTATCAGGGATTGAAAGACGGTACCTTACTTCAATTTCGTATCTCAGAAGAGGGTTCTGAGGTGGGCGGAATGTACTAGCAGCCACGGCCAAGGAGTCTGCCATTCTGTTCTGTTCTCGAGGCATGAAATGAATGTTAAATGCCAGAAAAGAGTTCTCCACCAGATCCCAAACTTCGTTTCTGTAGGCCTTTAGCCTCGGATGTTTGGCTTGACACTATTTTTTCACTTGTCTCACCACCAACTCGGAGTCTCCCATCACCTTTAGATTCTGTATCTTCATACTTCTTGCTGTTTGCAACCCCAGTATGAGTGCTTCATATTCAGCCACATTGTTCGTAGCCTCATACTCTAATTTGAAGGACAGGGGGACCCATTGACCCATAGGTGAAATAAGCAACACTCCAGCCCCATTTCCTTCCCTGGAATTTGCTCCATCAAAGTGGAGTGTCCATATGTCAGATTCATGGTCCTGCACTGATAGCTCAGTCTTTATCTGGCAGAATGAGGGTTCATGAGCATATTCCTGATCTTCCTCCAACATTAGACAGGAAAAATCTCCATCTTTGCTGTAAACTGGGGAATTCACTGAATCTCCTGCCTTTGTGACCGTCTTGACAAATCTAGTCTCTCGGTACAATCTCCTTTCTTGACCACCAAAGACAGGAATGGTGGCGTATGACAGATCTAGCTTGATTGATCCTCCAATTCTAGTCCCCCAAGACCTTGACAATAGCATACCGAAGCGGGCTGGGATGTCAGCCACTACGATATCCATCACCACACTCTTGGCCGGGATCTGAGCCAGGGTGACTGCTATATCCTTGATCATGCCCAAGCATTTCACTCTTTTGGAATCAAAAGAGTAAAGATCTTTATATGGGCGAGTGATTTGGAGCCCCAATTTCTCCATGACAGACAGGGGCATCAGGTTGTGGGACGCTCCTGAGTCTAACATACAGTTATGCAATAGTAGATCATGGATTACTAGAGATACGTAAAAGGGAGGGGTGGAGGGATCTAATTCCTTGACGTGGGGGCCGAACACTACCATAGGCCTTTCCTCTTGCAAGTTAAGACTGTCCGGAATGTGTGGAACTTCAGGAGTGGAAATGAAAGAGGAGACTTGTGACTGATAGGCAGGTTGTTTCAGCAATTCAGACAGAGGGACAGGTATTTTAACTTTTTCAAGTTCCTTTTGCAAACTGAAGGCAGATGAAGGCTTCTCTATTGGCACTTCCTTTTCTTTTGACTCTTTGTTTGGCAGGGGAGGCTTAGCTTCTTCAACTGGAGGTTTATTCATAGGGGACACAGATACTTGTGAAGATGAAGGCATTTGAATATCAGATTGCAGAGATTGGTTAAGGAGCTTCTTACCTTTATCTCGGGAATCTTGAGAATTGGCCTCTTTCTGTGCAGGTGCTGATCTTTGGGGTGTATCTTCCTCTTCATCTTGAGTACATGTCCATTTCCTGGATGACCGGAGGTCATATTTTCTGTTGAACTGGGCTTGCATGAAATCAACGAACTGTTTGCAGTAGTCATCGATTTCTGGCTCTTCAGCATCCTCGTTATTCTTCGCTTCTGAGTGAGGTTGTAGTTCCCCTTCCTCACTTTCTTGCACAGGGCACTCTATGTCATCATTTTCTGAGAAGACAGGACATGTTTCATCTTGCTCATAGGAGGGGTCTTCATGGGAAGCCTCCATTTGTCCTTCCAAGTACAAAGGATGCGGTACTTGGTCTTGTTGCTCCTTCTGTCCCCTCTGCAGTATTTGCAAGGGTGGTTTTCTATATTGAGGATTGAATCCTCTATTTGGAGCATTCTGAAAATTCTTCGGTGGTGAATTCTTAGCTTCCATCTCTAGCTTGACCAACTTGCTAGAGAGGTTCTTGATCATTTTATTCATCTCTTCGATCCTGTCATTGGCTGAGTCTCTGTCTTGACTTGAAGTGGATACTTCTTCTTTGCCTCTTCTTTTAGTATCATGTTCTTGCTTTACTTTGGACTTACCAGTCGAGACAAAGTTTGCTTTTATTTCCAATGCATCTATCTGTGCATCATCCAGAGTGGCTGGCTTTCTTTCTCTCAGCGAGAAGCCAAACTCGGAATCGAATGCTGCCATGAAAACAACCTTGGCAGCAGTCTGGTGGGGCTTCATCTCAGTTGGGAGGCTGAAATACAATTTGTTAAACCTTCTGATGAACTCTGATACCCCTTCATTGTGATTCTTTTTAAGGGTGTTGAACTCGGTTAGGGTATCCCCATGATCTTTTATATCTCCCCACTTTTTTACGAAAGCTTCTTCCATAGCCTCCCAGGTGTTGATGGAATTAGCTGCGAGAGTTTTAAACCATTTTCTAGCCTCTCCATCTAGGGACTGCACGAACAATCTCAGAACCACATCCAAATGCTCCACATTGAAGTTCTCTGCGAAGGAGCAGAAGATTTCAACATGCTTATGGGCATCAACGCCGTTCTCCCCATTGAATCTAGGCAGAATCTTTAAATAGTCTTGTGGCATATCATTTTGAACTGCAGGCAGCTGTAAAGGGGCGTACCTATTTTGTAAAAAGCCAGGTATATTTTCCATTGGGGGAGGCGGAGGTAGGATGAGAGCCTGAGCAGTGAGTGGTGGAGGAGGTGATGGGAGTTGAGTATGGATAATGATGGGGATGTAGTGAACAGCAGCTTGGGTGTTTGGTGAGAAGGTAGGGCTGTCAACAACAGATACTTCAGTGACTTCTTTGACCTCTTCAACTTCAGGGGTAGGATGAAAAGAATAATGTGGAGTGTAACTAGACGCATCTTCGTCTTTGATATGGACACCTTCCCGATGTGGGCTCTCTGAATAATAACCAGTATCTCTTATAATAGGGTTAGAGCCTTGTATTTGGGCGACATGAGAAGAGGAAGGCTGAAGATATGGAAAGTTTTCGGGGGAAAACTCAGGAATGTCGGTATGAACTGACTGCCTTTCCCTCCAGCCCCTTCTATGTAAGATTCGTTCTGGGTCAGACACAGAGGGTGTCCTTGACTGAGATGTATCTGACCTTAGGTGTGGCTTACGGGGAGCCAGGACTGCAAATATGTTTATCTATGATATGAATGTGGAGTCGCCAAGGTGAGGGATGAACAACTCTCAACTCTTCGTGCTCACCTAACTGAAGAGTGGATGGGTTTTGTCGAGGCCCAGGGATTTAAATTCTTTCAACTTCGTCCCTGTCAACGACGCCAAAAAGATGTTGTAACTCCTAGAGACAGCCTAGAGTTGCTATAGACCAGTGCCTAGGACATCTTATAATGTATAGAGAGCATGGGATCTAAAACAGCGTTTTAGCAATTCAACAAAACAAAAACTCTCATACGTTTCTTCACAAACAGAGAATGACACTTGAGTGGGACCAAACCTTCCGATAGTTTGATGCATAAAAGAATAATACTGAACGAATGTAATGCTATACTCAGATACTGCAGTATCAGACAACTTTAAGACAATCCACAGTAAACAGGGCCGGATTCATGGTATATGGCAGAAAAGGTATATATAATGATGAATAATGAGCTGTATAGAAAAGGGAGATACTAACTATCAGAAAGACAACACCAAGAAAAGTTTCACAGCATATAATGGGCTTATACGACTAAGAATCCATATGTGCAGGCAACTTTCATCAATAGTACTTCACAATAGCCAATATAGCAGAAATATGTATGAATGGAAGGTGAAACACTGTATTATATCTGAGCTATTTTAAAGTACCGGGAAGCTAGTGATATAAGTATCAGGTAGATAAATTTATATAAAAAACAACGGGTCACTCGCATTCCAGAATATAACACTAGAAACATGGATGTAGATGAAATGAACAATGACATTGCAATACGCAAGAGAAAATCACACACTACCATAAAAAAAGTCCATAATCCTCTTTAAAGTGTAACTCCTTATCATTTAGACCCGACGGGCTCTTCACATTAGCATTTGAGTCATTACAAAACACACACACAGAAAATATTTACACAGTCAGTTTCTTCTGAAGAATTGGAACCTTTCTTTTTTCTTTTCTCTGTCTTATATATCATTCCTTTGCCTTTCAGAAAGAAGATATTTCCCCGAAATATCTTCTTCGCATGAACAAAATTTGTTACAAGTCATTATCATAACAAAAAAATATCATGATGGGGAAACAACCCTCCCATCATGCAAAAACAGGCCCCGGGCCAATTTCAAAAACAGAACTGAGACCAATGTTTGATGTAAAAAGTGAAAATGCAAGAGTGGGGGAAAAACAACCCACTCGGAAATTGAAAAAACATAAAATTAAATGAAAGTAAAAAGGCCGTTTAAGCCATATCATGAGTAACTGAAATGTCATGGGCGCAACTGAGTAAAAGCCGTTGCAGATGCTGGAGGAGGCACGTTGGCAGAAGAACTGATATGCTGACTCATGAATTGTGTCAGTCTCTGCTGGCTGTCGGGGGTCGGTTCTGGCATTGCTGAGAGCTTCTCCACTCTGATAAACGCTTCGCCGAGGGTGTGGATATTTGCCTCAGTTGGGAGCCGATATCTGATCATGTGAAGGAGACTAAACTCCTTTCTGAGGACTGTGACGATGGTAGTAGCCTTAAGCTGAGTTGCTTTCCCCATTTGAAGGTCTGACCGATCCCTTTCCGTTTGCAAACGTGTTGTGTATTGATCTGGGAGCATAAGCACGGCAGGGGCATTTGGTTCCCAACAGGAAGGGAGTCCGGCTGAGATGATCTCGTTCCAAACCTTGTCGAATTGTTCAACACTGTCAGCCACCTGTTGAAGGACCTCTGAAGCTGCTACCCGGGCTTCCTCCTTATCAATAATCTTTTGACACTCGTTGATTTCCATAAATCGACTGGGGATGCCATGTTTCCCCAAGTCGTTTGCCCTTAGCGCATAAAGAAAAGAGATATAGTCGCCGACGTGTTGGGCTCTATTAGACAGATTACTCCCGGCCTCCTGCATCCTTCTATTTAGATAGGGAAGGGTGGACTTGAGCTCACCCATCATCGTCAAGAAATCCCACTGCTCGGTTACTGCCGTAATTATGTCCGACCATATTAAACTTCTGGCCTCGAGCAGGGTGAGATTCCCCTTTGCTCGACTCTTCATCTCAACAATGGTTTGATGTTGCTCAGCCGTGACCCTTTTTCCTTCCTCGACTTCACTTTGGAGTCCTTCAATTGTTCTGGCCTTCTCAGCCAGGACGCCCTCCAACTCTAAGACCCTTTGCTTGGCAGTGGATGTCTGTTTTTCTAGCACTTCGATCTCAGCCATAGCCGTGGATAATCGTGCTGTCGCTGAACCAGTTCCGCTTGATGTTTCGACTGCGTGACAACTGTGTGTATCCCACCGGTTCTGTAGCTCTGTGGCTCTACCTTCTAGCTCGTTGATCCTTTTAGCCATCTTTTCTTTCTCTTCTCTTTCCCTGAAGAGCCTAGCCGACAGTTCATTTTTCTCTTCCTCTACCCGCACCAATTCATCAGTTTGTACAGGATGTGAACCCGGCATACGAGCCTGTTTCTTAGCGGCTGAGATATCTTTCTGCAACTTGGCTATAAGGGCTGCTTGTGAGCCTTTACCTCCATCATCTGTTTTTCTAATTTGGTCCTCAAGAACGCGCATCTGATGTGCATTGGCGCGACAAGCATTCTGTTCTATTGTAAAGGAATCCCTCAGATTTTCATATTTCTGTTCTATCTTCCTCAATGCGAGGGTAATCTGGGATAGCTTGTCTTTCATCATGGCATAGACTGTTTGGAACAGGTCAGTCATATCCTGTACTAGTACCTTCTGCATATCAATATTCAATTCTAGCACCTTATAACTCAGAACATCCGAATTTGGGTCCAGGATGGCCTCCGTCATAGATAGTACCAGGCTTTCAGTGTCTGCATCGACAGATGCGGAGAGCCTGGTATGGTATTTTTCAACGAATTCCCCTAATTCGGCCCTGTATTTGTCTCGGACAGTTTTATTTGTCCGCTCCCTTTCACTCGTCCTGGATGGAGGGGGCTCGACAATGTCTTGCGTGACTTTAGTGTAGTCGGAAGAGGTGACACTGTCCCTCAACACTGTTATACCCGCCTTGCCCTTATCGAATTGACCAAATTTCGTGAAGGGCTCCAGTATTATCCCTTGCCCGATGACTTCTGCTTCGCTAGTGGCGACCTTCTGCCTCTTTGGTGGTGGTGGTGCTGCTCCTGAAGTACCTGCCTCCTGCTCATCTGTGCCCTTGTTCACTTCTTCCTCTCCTCCTGTAGCAGACGAGTCTGTCTCCATCTGCGAAAACGTAGGCCAAACTTCAATGTTAGCCCTCCACTCCAGAAATGGCCTGGACTCATGAATGTAGGGCGTAGACCTGTTTCATTTTCTTTTATTTGAAATGATCTCCCGTGGGTCATAAGCCCAGCTTTCCCCCAGTTTCAGGTCCATGTTCTGCAACATTTTTTCAGCAATTGGGATGGCATATCTAGAGTTTACCACAAAAGGGCCGATTTGGACAGGAAGACAAGGTAGCGGCCTTTCTTAACGGGAACAAGAAACGGACACCGGTTGCTTTCGAGGGCTTCTTGGGACCTTTCGAAGAGCGCCCGCTTTCGTCGGACGAAAACTTGGTAACGCGGTATAGAACAGAGGTCGGCTCGTAGACCGAATTTCAGTGAACTCTTGGTCAGGAATAATCACAATTTTGCTTTGGTAAAATTAAACCTTTCGACTAACGTTCATAAAACGGGGAAAACCCTAGGGGAAGGCGCGTCGTGAATGATAGTGTAGGCAATAGACAGGAAGGTGTTCACGAAGTCGGCATAACCCTCTCCCCTAGGTAACTGGCGGACAGAGCAATTCCAATCGAAGACTGGTCTGGGCTGGGAATTCTCAGAGTACATCCTATCTAACCCCAAATGGTTGAACTTATCCGCATGCTGGAACAAGAAGAGGTAGAACACCAAGGAACAGAAGCGAAACTTTCGAGCTTGGGCAAGCCCCTGAAATTGGGCCAGGATGGTCGAGGAGAGAAAGCCTGGAATGTCCAATATAACCCCATTCTGTGACATGAGCCACAAAAAGCGAATGCATACTGAAGAAATGTCTTCCGGGCTTCCTACCCCCAAAAGGCCGGCGATGAGAGACAGAACAGGTCGAACTTCTTCGGCAAACAAGCTTAGTGAAAAAGGCTCCAATGAAGGCAGGGCAGTGGCCTGGTCGATGGTTATGGAGGAGATGAAGGCACGACGGGATTCTCTAGACAGTTTATTGAACTGAGCGAGCAAGGTTTCATCTTTGAAACTGAAGTATGTATCACTGGAAGGGAAACAAATGGCCTGTTTAATGACATCGGGGGAAAGGGAAAAGATTACGTTCCCTTGAGGGGAAACGAAAGCCTCCCGATGTACATCATAGGAATCTCTGAGCCAGATGATGAAATCGACACAGGAATGGACCTGGGGGGTGATATGATGATAGAAACCAGACACGATAACTCGGAAATGGTCGGCATCTTTGCAGTGGCGACCAAAAAGCAGGGGCTTGATACTGCGTATGTCAAAAGGATATTTAGGGTCGCAGATACCCGACTGTAAATCGCAGAGGGGTTCAAAACCAGGGGGGTTTCTGGACTCACGGAGTTGGGGGGTTTCAGGTTCATTTTTCTTGGGCGTTCCTCTTCCCATGGCAGACATTCAACAATTTCGAAAAGAGAAAAAGGAAAAGAGGGAAAACGGAGAATGGAATACCTGAACAGAGGGTGACAATGCTCGGGAAAGCGACGAGGGGAACTGTGACAGTGACTTGGATATACCCGGCATTCTTCTACACTCGGTATTCACCGTAGAAAACTACCTGTGACGATTTACCAGAGAGAAATACGGGAGTTTGTTACCATTGGGGTGGACTGTTTGGGTTAAAAGGTGAATAAGTAAGATGACAGAAGGCAAGTGTCATAAGGACACTGACACTGAGACACGTGGCGCGTGGGGATTGGGTATATCAAGGTGTAGGTGAGCGCCTCGTGTCGGGTTAAAAGCTGATACGGGTCTTAGTACCATCTGACCTGATGGACTTACCTTACCTTTTATCCACTTACGCTGTCCAATCTTTACTTTGCATGATTTCCCTTTGCCGGACTAACACTTGTCTTTCTCAACTGCGTGGGCCCATCTTTACTTTGCCACGAGATCACATCCCGCGGCCCACCCTTACCGTTTCTTTCCTACCGTGAGACCTTACCGTGCCACGTGTCGTAAGTCCGCGGGGGTATGGATCTCGTCCTTTCCCCGCGGCTCGACCCCCTCGGACTTTCTCCATACACGTTCATACATAACCCGAGGCCCTTTTTAATATATGGGTTGTCATATAATGCCGCATCCCCTTAAATTTTGTATTTGATGTTCATGTATTATTCCGCCTTTCACCGCTTAGTGCTGTTTGTCCATTGGTTTTAATATGTGTGTGTTTCACCACCTTTTCTCTTTTCGGCCCGATTTAGCTTAATACTTGCCACTTGGTATAAAAATTTAATATGAGGCCTGTTCATCCTTTTGGTACTCCCGTGGCTTATGCTAAGGATTGAACAACATGACCCAAGTCAAATACCTTTTCCCTCCAACAAATATAATAAAATATTCCATAAAAAGTGGATCTAGATCTGGTTAACCCATGCACCAAGATCTAGAATGACCCAATATTTGGTTATAAATAGGAGGGTTTTTCCTACCATTCTTCACCTTTTGTTGCCTATTAGATCACTCTAGATCTATACACTTGGTCACCATTTTCTTCCATTTGCTGTGTGAGCTCCCTTTGAGTTCCATTCTTTGTGTGGGTTTTCTACACCAACAAGAGAGAGAGATTTTAGATCTGAAGTACTGAGGACTTCCAAGAAACCATCCCACTGAGGAGAATTGGATACGCCTTCTTGTTTTCCTCCCAGGTGCCTGATTAATACAAAAATTCTTTCAAAAAATTGTTCTTGTCTTGTCTATTGGTATATGGAGCAAACCCTTATTTTTTCTGCTTAATGTATTTCCATGCATAAATCTGGTTTTTGCATCTCTTTTATGTCCAACTAACCGCAGATTTGAAGATATTGGCAGCCACTTTTGTTGTTAGGGCTATTAGTTATGCGTAGCTAAAGTGATCCTTTTTCGTACACTTCGACAAAGGATTCATACTAACATATTGTAGAATACATATCAGTATTGGGTTCTAAAAGATGCCCCATAAAAATAATTCAACACCCATTAAGCCTTTAGAAGGCTCTACTATGACTCATGAAGATGAAGAATTGCAACATGATCTATCAAAATTACAAGAGCAAGTGTAACAAATTTCATTCTCGCAAAGAGCAACAAAAAATGAAATGGAAGTTTTGAAGAAAGGCGTGGAAGTGAAGATGGACGGTTTGAAGAAAGGCATGGAAGTTAATATGGATGGCATGGAAGCTAAGATGGATGACATGAAAGACAACATGGAAAACATGAAGAATGATCTAAAATCAGACATCGAAGGTTTGACAAAGTTGATACAAGAAATGTTTCCTAATGGTGAAAAGATAGTAGAAGAACCTCATGATGAGAGCAAAATAAATGTTAATCATGATTTCATAAACTCTAATGTTGGCGGGAAGAACCACCATATTCTAAAAATGGATATGAGGAAGTTTGATGGAAAGGATCTTGTAACATGGATACTACAGATGGAGTAATATTTTGATCTCCATAATGTGAAAAACACACAAAAGGTACGCATTGCAACTTTACATTTAGAAAAAAATACATTTTTATGGTATTGATGGCTTTTCTCTCGTAAAAAAATTGTCACTTGGTCAATTTTTACGGAGGAAATGATAGCACATTATGAGGATACAAAGAGCAACACCTTTTTTAGCCAATTGATAAATCTCAAACAAAAGGGTTTAGTGGGGTAGCACATTGAGGACTTCCAAAAATTGAATATAAGGGTAACTGATATTCTAGAGGAACACATGATCGATCTCTTCATAGGCACTTTAAAGGATAAAATCCAACATGAAGTTCGCGTTTTGGAACTAGATTCATTGGAGAAGGCATTTAGGTTGGCAAGAAAAGTTGAATGTAAAATAATGGTGATAAGGAAGCCTACCACTCAATTCTATAAATAAGGAAGTGTTGCTATGCCTAGATTTCCACAACCTACAAGGTTGACACCACAACAATTGGAAGAAAAAAGAGAAAAAGGGCTTTGCTACAATTGTGATAGCAAATACACTAAAGGTCATAAGTATGCTGAGAATAAATTATTTTACATAGATTTTGAAGAGGAGGAAGAAAATGAACAAGAAGAGGATATACACCAGGAACCAGCCATAGAAGAGGAAGAAATGAATCCGACCATATCATGTAATGCAATGGTAGGAATTACCACTCCTCAAACTCTCAAGATAGAATGAAATATAAAGAAGAAAAAGGTAATAGTGTTGATTGATTCAGGTAGCACCCATAATTTTATTCATTGTAAGGTAGCCAATGAATTAAATTGTTTCCTATACCCAGCACCAGAATTTCAAGTGATGGTTGCAAATGGAGGAACTATAAATTTCTCTGGAAAATTCCATAATATCAAGCTAACCATGGGGGAATATTTATTGACTAGTCCAATACTTTCCATTCCTATGGGAGGTGTTGATGTTGTACTAGGAGTACAGTGGTTACAATCTTTCAGGACGGTAGCTTTTAATTTTCAAGAACTTTTCTTGAAATTTTTTTCAGAAGGAAAGGAAGTCGTATTACGGGGTATTGCAGGGAATCCGGGAAAGATAATAAGCTATAATGTCATGAAAAAGCTTATAAATAAATAACAACGAGGCGTAATTGCACAATTATGCTCACTAGAAGTTCCAACATCAAAATCATCTATTTCTACAGATCTTCAACAAGTCTTGGACAATTATTCCAAGGTGTTTGAAACTCCCAAAGGACTCCCACCTATTCATGATCATGATCATGCTATTCATTTGATTCCAGGAAGTGTTCCTCCAAACATTAGGCCTTATAGATATCCTTACATCCAAAAGAGTGAAATTGAACGTATGATTGCAGAAATGTTAGAGGCGGGTATAATTCAACCTAGTCAAAGTTCTTTCTCTGCTCCTGTAGTATTGGTACACAAGAAGGATGGATCATGGCGAATGTGTCCGGATTATAGGGAGCTCAATACGCTCACCATTAAAGATAAATTTCCCATTCCTGTGATTGATGAATTATTGGATGAATTACATGGAGCAATTTATTTTACCAAGTTGGATCTTCGTTCGGGATATCATCAAATTAGAATGAAGACTGAAGATATTCCAAAAACAGCATTTCGAACTCATGAGGGTCATTATGAATTTTTGGTCACGCCTTTTGGCCTTACCAATGCACCTTCTACATTTCAAGGGTTGATGAATTCCATTTTCAAACCCTTCCTTAGAAAATTGTGCTAGTATTTTTTGATGATATACTAATCTACAGCAGGTCTTGGAAGGATCATGTTGAACATGTTGACAGGGTGCTCAAACTATTGCGGGAGAAACAATTATATGCAAAAACATCCAAATGTTTCTTTGGAGTACAAGAGGTGGAATATCTGGGTCATATTGTATCTCACGAGGGTGTTAAAGTAGACCTAACAAAATTAAAGCCATTAAGGAATGGAAAGTCCCCACAACCATAAAGCAGTTGCGAGGATTTCTCGGGTTAATAGGGTATTATCGCAAGTTTGTTAAGAGTTATGGGAGAATAGTAGCACCTCTAACAACATTATTGAAGAAAGATGCATTTTTATGGACTCCTGAAGAAACTAAGGCCTTTGAACGTCTTAAAGAGGCAATGTGCCTAGCACCATTCTTAGCTACGCCAGACTTCACAAAACCTTTATTGTGGAATGTGATGCCTCAGGAAATGGAATTGGTGCAGTTTTAATGCAGGAAGGAAGACCCATTGCTTTTGAAAGTCGTCCAATCAAAGGAAAGTATTTACAGAAACCTATTTATGAGAAGGAAATGTTAGCAATACTGCATGCACTAAAGAAATGGAGAACTTACCTAATGGGAAGACACTTCAAAGTAAAAACTGATCATGATAGTCTGAAACACTTTTTGGAACAAAGACTATCTTCAGAAGAGCAGCAAAAATGGGTCACAAAGATGTTGGGTTATGACTTTGAAATAATCTACAAAAAAGGAAAGCTTAATGTTGTTGCAGATGCACTCTCAAGAAATAATGAATAGGTGGAAGCATTGCTTTGTGCCATTTCTATTATCCAACCAGATTGGATAACCGAAGCAAGAGATGAATGGAAGAAGGAAAAAGATGTATGGACACTCATTCAAAAGTTGCAGCAAGATCCTAGTACATCTGATACATTTAGTTGGAAAAATGATTCCTTATGGTACAAAGATCGGTTATATCTTTGTACGAATTCCCAACTAAAAAAAAATATTCTTCTGGAATTGCACACTTCTCGTTTAGGAGGACACTCAGGATTTTTAAAAACTTACCACAAGGTGAAGAAATAATTTTTTTGGGATGGCCTTAAATCTGATATTCAAAAGTTTGTGGCGGAATGTTTGGTTTGCCAGCAGAATAAATTTGAGAAAATTAAGACCCTGGGAATTCTACAACCTTTATCCATTCCAAGTTAATGTTGGTAGGAGATTTCAATGGATTTTATCATAGGTTTACCTAAGTCCTAAGGAAAGAGTGTCATCATGGTGGTAGTTGATAGACTTACCAAGTATGCACACTTTTGTGCATTATCTCATCCATTTAAATCAAGTACAGTTGCTACTACATTTATGGACAAGATTCAAAAGCTACATGGAAGCCCAAGGGTTATTGTGAGCGACAGAGATCCCATTTTTACTGGAAATTTTTGGACAAAGTTATTTTCTTGTTTGGGTACTCAATTAGCTCATAGCTCATCTTATCATCCTCAATCTAGTGGTCAAATTGAGATAGTAAATAAATTTTTGGAAGGATATCTTTGTTGTTTTGTATCTGATAAACAAACACAATGGGTGAAGTGGTTACCTCTCGCTGAATGGTGGTATAAAAATTCCTTCCATACTGCAACAAAAATGACCCCATTTATGGCACTTTATGGATATCATCCACCATCCATCACATCATCCTTAAGGGAAAATTTGAAGGTTCAAGCAGTGGAAGATCACATCGAGCATCAACAAGAAGTTCTCCAACTCTTAAAGGATAACCTGAATTTGGCACAAAATCGAATGAAACAACAGGCAGATCAACATCACAGCGAGAGAAGTTTTGATGTAGGAGATTGGGTATTTTTAGGGCTAGAACCATACAAACAAATGTCCCTCAAGAAAGCTAAGAAGGATAATAAATTAACACCAAAGTACTATGGTCCTTACAAGGTGTTGCAAAAGATTGGTACTATGGCATACAAATTGGAGCTTCTTGCTTCTTCGCGAGTGCATCCATTTTTCCATGTTTCATGCTTAAAGAAGGTTATAGGTGAAAATCTTCCAGTTCAAACAATATTTCCAGAACTTGATGAGGAAGGAAAAATCATATTGGAACCTGAAGCGATCATGGAAACAAGAACTCAACAGCTACGGAATCGATCAATTTTAGAGTATCTCATCAAGTGGAAGAAATTACCCACTAAAGATTCTACATGGGAGGATGAGAAGTTTATACAGAAGCACCCAGAGCTACTCAAGCATTGAGGACAACACTTTTTTGAAGGAGAGGGGCATGTTAGGTCCCTATATTACTAGTATAGTCCCTTATTATTGTTAGTGTAACCCCCTTATTGTTATTATTGTACCCTTGTAACCCCCATATTGTTATTATTGTGCCCATAAATTATTATTGTTAGGTCAGCTAGGATTACATTGTGGCCCCACTAGGATTACATTATGGCCCCATGGACTCATATATATATAAAGGAGGTTTTTTAAATTGTATCATCCAAGAATTGTTCATTTATGTAATGTATTGGAGGTTTCCCCCTCGAAGTGGCTTATTTCTAAGGTGTTGATATCTCTTTTCTTCTATTTTTGGAGCTGGTTACACAACATTAAGGTTAAGGTTAGGGTAAAGTTTAGGGTAAAGGTTAAGGTCAAGGTTAAGGTTATGGTTAAGGTTAGGTAAAGGTTAAGGTAAGGTTAAGGTTAACCTTGTCTTTGACGTTAGCCTTAACCTTAACCTTAACCTTAACCTTAACGTTAACCTTGACCTTCCCATAACCATAACCTTAACCTTAACCTTAACTTAACCTTTACCTAACCTTAACCATAACCTTAACCTTAACCTTGACCTTAACTATAACCTAACCGTAACCTTCACCAAAACTTTAACCTTAACTATAACCTAACCCTAACCTTAACCAAACCAAGGTTAAGACTAAGGTTATGGTTGAGGTTAAAGATAAGGTTAGGTTAAGGTTAAAGATAAGGTTAAGGTTAGGGTGAGATTAAGTTTAAGGTTAATGTTAAGGGTTTGGTCAAGGTTAGGGTTAGGTTATAGTTAAGGTCAAGGTTATGGCTAGGTTAAGGTTAAGGTTAAGGGTTTGGTCAAGGTTAAGCTTAAGGTTAAGGTTAGGGTAAAGGTTGAGGTTAAGGTTAAGGTTATGGTTATGGTTATGGTTAAGGTTAAGGTTAAGGTTAGATCAAGTTTAACGTTAAGGTTAATTTTAAGGTTAAGGGTAAATTTAAGGTTAAGGTTAGGTTCAGTTTAAGGTTAGGTAAGGGTAACATTAATATTAAGGTTAAGGTTATGGTTAAGTTTAGGTTAAGGGTAAAATTAAGGTTAAGGTTATATTAAGGTTAAGGTTAAGGTTATGGGTTTAGTCAGGTTAAGGTTAAGGTTACGGGTTTAGTTAGGTTAAGGTTAAGGTTAAGGTTAAGGTTAAAGTTAAGGGAGTAAGGTTGAATTTAAGATTAAGGGTGAAGGTCAATGGTAAGGTTAAGGTTAAGGGTAAGGTTAGCGTAATGTTAGGGTAAAGGTTTAGGTTAAGGTTAAGGTTAATGGTTTCATTGTCCTTAACCTTTACCTTGAACTTAACTATAACCTAACCCTAACCTTACCCTTAACCTTAACCTTAACCTTAACCTAACCTTAACCTTACCCTTAACCTAATCTTAACCTTAACCTTAACCTGACTATACATGTAACCTTAACCTTACCATTACCCTTATCTTACATTGACCTTAACTATAACCTTAACCTTAACCTAACCTTAACCATAACTTTACCCTTAACCTAATCTTAACATTAACCTAACCCTAACCTTGACTTTACCCTTAACCTAACCTTAACCTTCACTATAACCTAACCCTAACCTTGACCAAACCCTTAACCTTAACCTTAACCTTACCCTTAACCTTATATTAAACTTACCCTTAACCTTATCTTAACCTTTACTTAACCTTAAGCTTGACCTTGACCTTATCCTTAACCTTAAACTTAACTTTAACTTAACCTTAACTTTACACTTAGCCTTAACCTTAACCGTAACCTTAACCTTACCCTTAACTATAACTTTAACCCTAACCTTGACATTAACTATAACCTAACCCTAACCTTGACCAAACGTTTAACTGTAACCTTAACCTTAACCTTACGCTTAACCTTAACTTATCCTTAACCATAATATTAACCTCAGGTTAAGGTTAAGGGTAAGGTTAGGGTTTAACCCTAACCTAACCTTAACCTTCACTATAACCTAACCCTAACCTTGACCAAACCCTTAACCTTAACCTTAACCTTACCCTTAACCTTACCCATAACCTTATCTTAAACTTACCCTTAACCTTATCTTAATCTTTGCTTAACCTTAACCTTTACCGTGACCTTATCCTTAACCTTAAACTTAACCTTAACTTTACCCTTAACCTTAATCTTAATCTTAACCTTACCCTTAACTATAACTTTAACCTTAAACTTTAACTTAACTATAACCTAACCTTAAGCTTGACCAAATGCTTAACCTTGACCTTAACCGTAACCTTAACCTTAACCTTAACGTTAACCTTAACCCTACCCTTAACCTTAACTTATCCTTAACCTTAACCTTAACCATAATCTTAACCTCAGGCTAAGGTTAAAGTTAAGGGTAAGGTTAGGGTTAAGGTTAGGGTAAGGTTAATATTAGGTTAAGGGGAAGGTTAAGGTTAAGGTTAGGGTTACCTTATAGTTAAGTTAACCTTAACCTTAACCTAACCTTACCCTTAACATTAACCTTAAGTTTACCCTTAACCTAATCTTAAACTTAACCTTGACTTTACCCTTAAACTTAACCTTAACCATAACCTTAACCTTAAACATAACCTTAACCTGACTAAACTCGTAACTTGAACCTAACCCTAACCTTGACCAAACCCTTAACCTTAACCTTAACCTGACTAAACCCTTGACTTTAACCTTAACCTTAACTTTACCCTTAACCTAACCTTACCCTTATCCTTAACCTTAACTTGAATAAACCCATAACCTTAACTATAACCTAAGCCTAACCTTGACCAAACCGTTAAAATTAACCTTAACCTTAACCTTTAACTAGCGTTAACCTTAACCTTAACTAACCTTAACTGTAACCTTCAATATAACCTAACCTTACGCTTGACCTTAACCTTAACCTTAACCTTCACCTTAACCTAACCTTAACCTTAGCCATAACATTAACCTTAACCTTAACCTTAACCTTAACCTTAACCTAACCTAAACTTAAACTTAACCTAACCCTAGCCTTACCCTAACCTTAACCCTAACCTTACCCTTAACCATAACCTTACCCTTAACCATAATCTTAACTTTAACCTGATGTTAAGATTATGGTTAAGGTTAAGGTTAAGGATAAGTTAAGGTTAAGGGTAAGGCTATGGTTAAGGTTAAGGTTAAGGTTAGGTAAAGCTTAAGGTAAGGTTAAGGTTAAGTTAAGGGTAAAGTCAAGGTTAAGGTTAGGTTAATTTTAAGATTAGGTTAAGGGTAAAGTTAAGTTTATGGTTAGGGTAAGGTTAAGATTAGTTTAAAGGTAAACTTAAGGTTAAGGTTATGGTTAAGGTTAGGTTAAGGTTAAGGTTAAGGTTCAAGTTCGGGTTAAGGTTAGGGGAAGCTTAAGGTTAAACATAAGGTTAAGGTTAAGTTTTGACATTACCCTTAACCTAATGTTAAGCTTAAGCTTAACCTTATATTACCGTTAACCTTAACCTAACCTTAACCTTAACCTTGACCTAACCGTAACCTTCACCTTTGCCTAACCGTAACCTTAACATTAACCTTAACATTAACCTTACCTCCTTAACCTTAACCTTAATCTTAACCTTAACTTTATCTTACCCTTAATCTTAACCATAAACTTAAACTTGACTTTACCCTTAACCTAACCTTAACCTTAATCTTAGCGTAACGATAACCTTGACCAAAAACTTAACCTTAACTTGACTAAACCCGTAACCTTAACCTTAACCTTACCCTTAACCTTGAATTTACCCTTAACCTAACCTTAACCCAACCTTAACTATAACCTAACCCTAACCTTGACCAAACCCTTAACCTTAACCTTCACCTTAACCTTAAATTAACCTAACCTTAACTTTACCCTTAACCTAACCTTAACCTTAACCTGATCATTAACCTTATCTTAACCTTAACCTAACCTTAACCTTAACCTTAACCCTAACTAAAACCTTCTCCTAACCTTAACCTTAACCTTAACCTTAACTGTACCCTTAACCTAATCTTAACCTTAACTATAACCTAACCCTAACATTAACCTTAACCATAAAATTATCTTTACCGTTAACCTTAACCTTAACTATAACCTAATCCTAACCTTGACCAAACCCTTAACCTTAACCTTAACCTGACCTTAACTAAACCTAACCTTAACCTTGACCAAACCCTTACCCTTAACCTAACCTTAACCTTGACTTTACCCTTAACCTAACCTTAACCCTAACCTTAACCTAACTTTAACATTAACTTTTCCCTTAACCTAATATTAACCTTAACCTAATCTTAACCTAGCCTTAACCTTAACCTAACTGTATCTTTAACCTTACCTTAACCTAAATTAACCTTAACGTTACCCTATCCTTACCCTTAACCTTCAGCTTAACCTTGACTTTAGCCTTAACCTTCCCTTAACCTTAACCCTAACCATAACCTTAACTTTACCCTTAACCTAACCTTAACATTAACCTTACCCTTAACCTTCACCCTTAACCTCAACCTAACTCTAACATTGACCAAACCCTTAACCTTAACCTTAACCTGACTAAACCCTTAAGGTTAGGGTAAAGTTAAGGTTAAGGTTAAGGTCAAGGTCAAGGTCAAGGTCAAGGTCAAGGTTAAGGTTAAGTTAGGTTAAAGTAAGGCTAAGGTTATAGTTAAGGTTAAGGTTAAGGTTAAGTTAAGGGTAAAGTCAAGCTTAAGTTTAAGGGTTTGGTTAAGGTTAAGGTTAGGTTATAGTTAAGGTTAAGGGTTTAGTGAAGGTTACGGTTAGGTTATAGTGAAATTTCAGGTTACGGTTAAGGTTAAGGTTACAAGTTAACCTAACCTTAACCTTAAATTAACCTTAACCTTAACCTTAACATTAACCTTAACCTTTTCCCTAACCTTAACCTTAACCTTATCCTTATCTTAACCTTAACCTAACCCTAACCTTAAAATTAAACTTAACCTAACCTTAACCTTAACCTTATTTTTATCTTAGCCTTAACCTAACCCTAAACTTAACCTTAACCTTATCCTTAACATGAAATTTTACCCTAACCTTACCCTTAACCTTAACCTTCACTATAATCTAACCTTAACCTTGACCTTAACCTTAACCTTAACTTTAACCTGACTAAACCCTTAAGGTTAGGGTAAAGTTAAAGTTAAGGTGAAGGTGAAGGTGAAGGTTAACATTAATTTAGGTTAAGGTAAGGTTATAGTTAGGTTAAGGTTAAGGTTAGGTTAAGGTTAAGGTTAATGTTAGGTTAAGGGTAAGTCAAGGTTAAGGTAAAGTGAAGGTTAAGGTTATGTTAAGGTTAAGGTTAGGTTAAGGGTAAATTCAAGGTTAAGGTTAGGTTAAATTTAAGGTTAAGGTTAAGGGTTTGGTTAAGGTTAGGGTTAGGTTTTAGTTATGGTTAAGGTTAGGATAAGGTTAAGGTTAATGGTAAAGTTTTAGGTTAAGGTTAAGGGTAAGGTTATGGTTACAGGTTTAGTGAGGTTAAGGTTTAGGTTAAGGTGAGGTTAAGCTGAAGGTTAAGGGTAAGGATAAAGTCAAGGTCAAGGTTAAGTTTAACTTAGGTTAAGGGTAAGGCTATAGTTAGGTTAAGGCTAATGTTAAGGTTAGGTTAAGGTTAAGGTTAAGGTTAAGGTTACGGGTTTAGTCAGGTTAAGGTTAAGGTTAATGGTTTGGTCAAGGTTAGGGTTATGGTTGAGGTTAAGGTTAAGGTTAAAGTTAGGTTAAGGTAAGGTTAAGGTTACAGGTTCAGTCAGGTTAAGGTTAAGTTTAAGGTTAACGTTAGGGTTAGGTTAAGGTTAAGGTTAAGGTTAATGTTAGGTTATAGTGAAGTTTAAGGTTAGGGTTATGTTATAGTTAAGGTTAAGTTTACGATTATGTCAAGGTTAAGGTTAAGGTTAAGGTTAAGGATAAGTTAAGATTAAGGGTAATATAAGGTTAAGGTAAAGGTTAAGGTTAATGTTCAGATAAATGTTAAGGTTAAGGTTAAGGTTAGGTAAAGGTTAAGGTTAGGGTTAGGTTATAATTAAGGTCAATGTTAAGGTTAGGTTAAGGTGAAGGTTAAGGATAAGGTTAATGTTAAATTTAAGGTAAAGGTTAATGTTAATTTAGGTTAAGGTTACGGGTTTAGTCAGGTTAAGGTTAAGGGTTTGGTCAAGGTTAGGTTTAGGTTAAGGTTAAGGTTAAGGTTAAGGTTAAGGTTATGGGTCTTAACCTTAACCTTGACCTTAACTATAACCTAATCCTAACCTTGACCAAACCCTTCTCATTAACCTTAGCCTTAAACTAAACTTAACCTTAACTAAACCCTTAACTTTAACCTTAACCTCAACCATAACCTAACATTAACGTAACCTTAACCTTAACTTAACCTTAACCTTACCAAAATGTTAACCTTAACCTTAACCTTAACTTAATCTTAACCTTAACCTTAACCTAACCTTAACCTTACCCTTAACCTAATCTTAACCTTAATCTTGACCTTAAACTTAACCATACCTTTAACATTAAACTTAACCTTGACCTTAACTATAACCTAAGCCTAACCTTAACCAAACCCTGAGCCTTAACCTTAACCATAACCTTAAACTTAACCTTCCCATAACCATAACCTTAACCTTAACCTTGACCTTACCCTTAACTTTAACCTTAACCTTACCCCCTTAACCTTAATCTTAACCTAACTAAACCCGTAATTTTAACCTTAACCTTAACCTTAACCTTAACTTTACCCTTAAGCTAACCTTAACCATAACCATAACCTTAACCTTACCCTTACCTAACGTTATCCTTAACCTTAACCTTAAATTTTACCTAACCTTAACCTTAGCCTAACCCTAACCTTACCTTAACCTTAACCCTAACCATGACCTTAGCTTTACCCTTAACCTACCCTTAACCTTAACCTTAACCTTAACCTAACCTTAACCTTAACTATAACCTTACCCTTAACCTAACCCTAACCTTAACCTCAACGTTGACCTTGACCTTAACCTTAAACTTAACCTTACCCTTAACCTTCACCTTAAGGTTAAGCTTAACCTTAACCTTAACCTCACTAAACCTATAACCCTTAACCTTAACCTAAACCTAACCTTGACCAAACTCTTCACCTTGACTTTAACCTTAACCGTAACCTTAACCTTAACTCAGAACCTGTAACCTTAACCTTAACCTAACCTTAACCTTGGCCTTAACTATAACCTAACCCTAACCTTGACCAAACCCCTAAAATTAACCTATAAACTTAACCTTATCTTTAAGGTTACATTTAAGGTTAAGGTTAAGGTTATGGTTAAGGTTAAGGTCAAGGTCAAGGTCAAGGTCAAGGTCAAGGTCAAGGTTAGGTTAAGGTTAAGGTTGAAGTTAGGGTAAGGTTAGGGTAAAGGTTCAGGTTAAGGGTAAGGGTAAGGTTAAGGTGAAGGTTAAGGTTACGTTAAGGGTAACGTTAAGGTTAAGGTTAAGGTTAGGTTAAAATTAAAGTCAAGGTTAAGGTTAGGTTAAGGTTCAAGTTATAGGTTCAGTAAGGTTAAGGTTAGGTTAAGGTTAAGGTTAAGATAAGGTTTGGTTAACCTTAACCTTACCCTTAACCTTATCTTAACCTTACCCTAACCTTAACCCTAACCTTACCCTTAACCTTTACTATAACCTAACCCATAACATTAACCTTCCCAAACCCTTAACCTTAGAATTAACCTTAACCTAACCTTAACCTTAACCTTACCCATAACCTTCACCTTAACTTTCACCTTAAACTTAGCCTTAACTTTAACCTTAACCTTAACTTTACCCTTAACGTAACCTTAAACTTAACCTTAACCTTAAATATAACCTAACCCTATCCTTAACCTCAACCTTAACCTGACCTTAACTATATATAACGTAACCCTAACCTTGACCAAACACTTAACCTTAACCTTAACCTTAACCTTTACCCTAACCTTACCCTAACCTTAACCTTAACCTTAACCTAAGGTTAAGGTTAAGTTTAAGGTTAAGGTTAAGGTTAAGTTAGGTTAAGGTAAGGTTATAGTTAGGTTAAGGTTAAGGTTACGGTTAAGATAAGGTCAAGTTTATTGTTAGGTTAAGGTTATGGGTCTTAACCTTAACCTTCAATATAACATACCATTAACATTAACCTTTACCTAATCTTAACCTTAACCTTAACCATAACCTTAACCTTGAACTTAACTATAACCTAATCCTTAAACTTAACCTTCCCATAACCATAACCTTAACCTTAACCTAACTTTAACCTTGAATTTACCTTAACCTAACCTTAATCCCTTAACCTTAACCTTAACCTGACTAAACTCGTAACCTTAACCTTAACCTAACCTTAACCTTGACCTTAACTATAACCTAACCCTAACCTTGATGAAACCTTAACCTTAACCTTAACTTACCCTTAAATTTAACCTTAACATTCCCATAACCTTCACTATAATCTAACCTTAACCTTAACCTTAACTTTAACCTTAACCTTAACCTTAAGTTTACCCTTAACCTAACCTTGACCTTAACCTAGGGTTAGGGTTAGGTTATAGTTAAGGTCAAGGTTAAGTTTAATGTTAAGGGCAAGGTTAAGGTTAAGGTTAAGTTTAAGGTCAAGGTTAAGGTTAATTTTAAGGGTTTGGTCAAGGTTAAGGTTAAGTTAAGGTTAAATTTAAGGTTAAGGTAAGGTTAAGGGTAAAGTTAAGTTTAAGGTTAGGTTATAGTTAGGTTAGGTTAAGGGTAAAGTTAAGGTTAGGTTAAGGTTAACGTTAAAGTTAGTGTAGGGTTAGGGTAAAAGTTCAAGTTAAGGTTAAGGTTAAGGGTTTGGTCAAGGTTAGGGTTAGGTTATAGTTATGGTCAAGGTAAGGTTAAGGTTAAGGTTGCGGTTTTAGTTAGGTTGAGGTTAAGTTTAAGGGTAAGGTTAGGTTAGGGGTAAAGTTAAGGTTACAGGTTTAGTATTGTTAGATTAAGGTTAAGGTTAGGTTAAGGGTAAATTTAAGGTTAAGGTTATGGTTAAGGTTAGGTTCAAGTTCAGGTTAAGGTTTAGGTTAGGGTTAAGGTTAGGGGAAGGTTAAGGTTAAAATTAATTTTAAGGTTAAAGTTAAGTTTAAGGGTTTAGTCTGGTTAAGGTTAAGGTTAAGGGTTTATTCTGGCTAAGGTTAAGGTTAAGGGTTTATTTAGGTTAAGTTAAGGTTAAGGTTAAGATTAGGGTTCAGGTTAGGGTTAGGTTATAGTTAAGGTTAAGGTTAATGGTAAAGTCAAGGTCAATGTTATGGTTAAGGGTTTGGTCAAGGTTAGGGTTAGGTTATAGTTAAGGTCAAGGTTAAGGTTATGGTTAAGGTAAGGTTAAGATAAGGTAAAGGGTAAGGTTAAGGTTAAGGTTAGGTTAAGGTTATGGTTAAGGTAAGGTTAAGGGTAAAGTTAAAGTTATGGTTAGGTTAAGGTTAAGATAAGGTTAAGAGTATGGTTAAGGTCAAGTTCAATGTTAAGGTTAAGAGTATGGTTAAGGTAAGGGTAAGGTTAAACTTACCCTAGTCTTAACCTTAACCTTGACCTTAACTATAACCTTAACCTGATTAAACCTGTAACCTTGACTTTAACCATAACCTTGACCAAACCCTTAAGATTAGGTTAAGGGTAAAGTCAAGGTTACGATTATGGTTATGGGAAGGTTAAGGTTAAGGTTAGGGTTAAGGTTAGGGGAAGGTTAAGGTTAAAGTTAGGGTTAAGGTGAAGGTTAGGTTAAGGTTAAGGTTACGTTAAGGGTAGTGTTAAGGTTAAGGTCAGGTTAAGGTTAAGCTTAACCCTTAACCTTATCTTACCCTTAACCTTAAACTTAACCTTAAATTAACCTTACCTTAACCTTAACCTAACCTTAAGCTTAAGCTTTAACCTTAACCTAACCTTAACCTTAACATTAAATTAATCCTAACCTTGACATAACCCTTAACCTTAACTTTAACATAACCTTAACATTAGCTTTACCCTTAACCTTGACTTTAACCTTAACCTTCCCCTAACCTTAACCTTAACCTTAACCTTCCCCTAACCTTAACCTTAACCTTGACCTTGAATTTAACCTTAACCTTCACCTTCACCTTAACCTTAAACTTTACCTTAAGGTTAAGGTTATGGTAAGGTTAAGGTTAACGTTACAGGTTTAGTCAGGTTGAGGTTAAGGTTATAGTTAAGGTTAAGTTTAATGTTAAGGTTAGGTTAAGGTTAACCGTACCCTTAACTTAACCTTAGCCTTAACCTTTACGTTGAATTTACTCTTAGGTTAAGGTTAGGTTAACCTAAGGGTAATGTTAAGATTAAGGTTAAGGTTAGGCTAAGGTTAAGGTCAAGGTTAATGTTAAGATTAGGTTAAAGGTAAGGTTAAGGTTAGGTTAAGGTTAAGGTTATGGTTAGGTTAAGGGTTGAGGGTAACGTTAAGGGTAAATTTAACATTAAGGTTAAGGATAAGGTCAGGGTTAAGGTTACGTTATTGGTAAATACAAGGTTAAGGTTAAGATTAGGTTAATGGTAAAGTCAAGGTTAAGGTTAAGGTGAAGGTGAAGGGTAAGGTTAAGACTAAAGTTAAGGCTAAGGTTAAGGTTAAGGTTAGATTAAGTTAAGGTCAAGGTTAAGGCTAGGTTATGGTGAAGGTTAAGGCTAAGGTTAAGGTTAATAGTCAAGGTTAAGGGTAAGGTTAAGGTTAAGACCTGTATCCTTAACCTTCACCCTTAACCTTAACCTAACCTTAACCTTAACTTTAACCTTACTAAACCCATAACCTTAAACTTAACCTTGACCTTAAATTTTTCCTTAACCTTAACATTAGCCTTAACCTTAACCTTGACCTTAACTATAACCTAACCCTAACCTTAACCTTAACTTTAAATTTACCCTTAACCTTCACCTTAACCTTAACTTTTCCCTTAAACTTAACCTTAACTATAACCTTAACCTTAACCTTAACTTAACCTAACCTTAACCTTAACCTTTCCCTTGAAATTAACCTTAACTTTAACCTTGACTTCACCCTAACCTAACCTTAATGTTACCCATAACCTAACCCTAACCTTGAGTTTAGGTTAACCTTGACCAAACCCTTAACCTTAACCCTAAACCTAACCTTAACCTTAACCTTAACCTTAACCATATCTTAACATTAACCTAACCTTAACCTTAACCTTAACCTAACCATAACCTTACCATTAACCTGAAACTTAACCTTAACCTTAACTTAACCTAATCTTGACTTTGACCATAACCTTTGTTAGCGCTCAAATCTACCTTAGGTTGAAATAAGGTAAAACTCAAGGCTACATCAAACCACGCTCAGCCTCGTAGCTAGCCCTACGAGGACAGGAGAGGGCTCTCTCCGGGTCTATCTCGGAAAAAGGTTTTTAGAGGGGCTGAGATGACTTATAATTAACAATGAATACTTATTTTAGGCTAGTAAAGAGATAGGAAAGTTTGATTTTTATTTTTTGGGTTTTTGTTGAAAAAATGGGAAAAACAATTTTGGGTCCGGGGATAAGGCCAGATTTTTGCAGAATTCGAGTTGGGGAGAGGTAGGAAATAGTCTTGATGCTTTTGATTGGGTATATGGATGGATAAAAGTTACAAGGAGCTGAAGAGGGCAAGGGGTAACATGGATCCTCTCCAAACAGGCGAAAACATGTAAAACTAAACAAATTCAAAGGCATAGCACTGAAATCAATGGATTCAACCTCATTTACTCATTCATTTAGTTTTAGAAGCATAAGAAGGGAATGGAATACATTAAAAATGAAATAAATTAAAATAAAATGAGATAAAACACCATCAAGAACTGAAAGCCACAAGAATCCCAACAGGTGCTGCAAAACCTCTGATCTTTCCTTAGCCAAAATATCAAAAATATGTACAATAGTGTGCAAAAATCTTCTCAAGAGTCCAACCTGTCCCACCTCTGAAAATGATTGAGAAATTACATAATATAGACCTCATAACCCATTCCCACACCTCTAGGGGTCGAATTCCTCCTTCTAGGAGTAGTTCCAACTAATTCTAAACAAGGAGCTAGAATATAGGCAGCCAAACAACTTGCCTCTAAAAGGAAGGAAACTGATTCTTTCACTTGATTTTTACTTTTTTAGGAGTGAATCATCTAGAATAGGTAAAATTGAGCCCAAGTTACATGCAAACCACAAAATTACATCAAGATAACTCAAAAATTACATCCACAAGCAAAACTGGTCCAACTGGCCGAAATCCTGAGCTGGAAAGTAAAAAATTGACCAAAACTCTATATGCGTAGCGTGTCTTTCAGCCTAATTTTTGGGGCACTTCCCAGCATCCAAATTGAGCTCATGATAGCTCGTTGGAAATCCCTGGATTTTTTCTATCCAACCCAAGTGGAATTTCCCAATTTGGAGCTCATTTGCCCCTCCAAAACTTCATTCTCCCATAAGTACTTCATGCTGGTGCAAAAGGTGGCAGAAAGGTGGTTTTCATGGTGTTTTTGGGCCCTTTGATCATCCAGAACTTGATGAAATGCTTCGGAAATACTGGAGCATGCATAACTTACCATGAAAAACCCAAAAATATAAATTTTTCCTCCAGCAAGTGTCCCAATCATAAGCGAGCACGTCAACGCGCTACTCGTATAACTGAAAAATCTGTTTTGAGACCAAAATATTTCAAAATGACAAAAATTTCTCTGAATTTTCTCAAATTCGGAGCGAAGATCCTCCATCATGTATCATGCCCAGCCAATGAAGCCTCGGCCAAAATCCAGAGTGGATCAGGCCTCTTCCACCATTTTAGTGCTCTCCTGGTGCATGCAGTTCCTATGGTGAATACACTGTCTCGGTTGTATGATGTGTTGTTGTCAGTCATGGTGTTGCAATGTGTATGTTCAGCTTGTTGAAAATGAGAAATGAGACCTTGGTGTCTTTGTCTCCAATCGCCAAATGCGTGCCAAAGGGGAATGAGGGATTTAGAACCCCTATAAGTGAGATAGGAATGGGATATGGTGATGGGGGGTAGTTTTTAAGGACATGAGTGAAATGAAATGGCAACATATCAGTGAGTCAAGTGGAATCAAGGACAAAGAAACAACCTTTGAATGTTATGGAGATTAGGCTTTTGTCAATGGAGGAATGTAGTAGTAAGTAATAGGGTTTTGGATTTCACATGGGAACCAAAAGTATAAAGGGATATGAGGATAATGAATATGGGGAAGGGAAGACGATATGATCACACGGTAGTGACAGCAGTGATGGAATATAAAGAAAAGGTTGACAAATGGCAAGAATTTAGCACCAACACAATCTTCAAACTTTATGCATAACCCTAGGAGCAGATTTGGTATAAACGTAGGGTTTGATGTTCACCATATCAAACACTTGTTTTCTTCACATTCGAAACACCATAAAAAATCCACGAATCACTGAGTAGGCATAAATAAATTACTTGCAGACAAATGAAGTGGTTTGATGAGAATTTGGGTGATGAACTGTTGTTTTCCAGCCTTGGGGCTATATGAGTAGCGCGCACTTTTATATGTGTAGCGCGCCACATAGTGCATTTTGCAGGAGGCTTTTGGAGGCCTTCCCAGTGTCCAAATTGAGCGTGTGATATCTCTTTGGAAATATGTTGGAGTATAATTTCCAACCCAAGTGGAATTTTTCAATTTGGAGTTAATTTACCCTGTCAAAAATCAAATCTCCCAACACTACTTCCTGATGGTGCATCAATTCTCCTGAGGCAACGGTATTCTTAACATTTCTCAAAAACCATTATACCTGTGTAAAAAGTGAAATATTTTTTTCTTCCTTGGCATGTTTTGTACAAAAACCTCTCTCAGTTTTC
This sequence comes from Pinus albicaulis, assembly GCA_034641835.2. Lineage (NCBI taxonomy): Eukaryota > Viridiplantae > Streptophyta > Pinopsida > Pinales > Pinaceae > Pinus > Pinus albicaulis. The sequence continues at coordinate 53,633 of JAXQQM020083809.1, forward strand.
TAAAATTCATCCTTTATTGCTCTGAAACATCATTTGAGTGAAACCTATCCCGATGTGTGAAACAAGGGATTTTGTCGAAATGAAGCGAAATGAAGGGGATAAGGGGCTTCTAAATTCTTGGGGAAATTTTTGGAAGTAGGGAGGGATGTTAGGAAGTAGGGGAAAGTGGAATCTCAGAGATTGAGTGAGGGGAAGGGGTCCAAAAGGGAAAAACATAGGCCTAGCCTAGAAAATTGCCAAGTTGTGGCAAGAAACTAGGGTTTGTGCAAAAATGAGGAATTTGGGGGATCTCAGTGATGGGAAGTGTTTAATAAGGTACATTAATGATAGGGGAAAGTGTATGAACAGCAGGATACAAGTTTTTCTAATGATTTGACCATCCAAGAGAAATTACCTCCAAAACCCTAGGAGAGGGAAATGGACCTTACCTAGGCACAACTGAAGCATGAAAAAGGTGTAAAATAACCCAATGGAACTTGACATGATGATGAAAACCCTCTGAATGATGGCACACTCAGCTGAATGGTGACATGGACTGACATTTGGACAACTTTGAAAAGAGTGAAAACAAACCCTAGACCTAATGCCTAGTGACCAAATTTTGCTTGAAGACTCATTGAAATGACAAAATTTGACCTTGACACCTTAAAATCACTTTGTAAGAGCATGTTTGATCACTGAAGGAAGGCTTGCAAAGGCTGAAACTAACATTGGCTCCAATGGGGATGGTAGTTCCTTGGAGGTGCCAAGAACGACAGATCTTTGGGAGAGCAGACCAATGCCTTCATCCATTGGGCGATGGAGTCATTATTTGAACGGATAACACAAAACCTTTGACACATTTATTGACTGAAAACTTGACTGAAAATTGACTGAAACTCGATTAAAACTTGACTCAAACCGACTCGATGAAAAACTGAAATAACTTGAAAAAACTGACTCAACATACCAAACGCAAATGACTCATGACTGACTTAAAACAAGAATTTACAAAGCTTTTGGAAAAAAGGTAGCAGTCCATCAAGATTTGGAATCATGATGACAACCACCTGCATACTAATGAAATATGTACAATCATGTATAATTGGATTTCCAATGTAACCAGTCAAGAAGATGGCTTCTTGACTGATTTCCCTTATCAGATCTGCTGGTCAACAATACAAACTGATAACTGGACATCCAAAAACATAGCTGACCATGATCTCCTTCATCACTGAACACTGCAATAATCACTTTCAATGCTGACTGTAACAACTATACCATTGGATCCTGAAAAACATGAAGATTTACCTCCTGCTGAAGAAACAAGGTGTCTTTCTCTCCTGATTCCGATCTGTCTTTATCATGTACTTCAGTAAAAGTATGCTCCTGGGCTTCAAAAAACTCTGAACAGGTAGATGAGAAAATCTCCTCTTGTAAAAACATTTCAACACATGAGACATATGAAGAAGAATCTGAATGGAAATCCTGAATGTTTTGATCTTCTATAGTATGAATGTACTGTAGGTCATCTTCATATGATATGATAGTCAGATTATCATGTTCCTCATTGCATTCATCAATCATGATAAAAGCAACTTCAGATGATTCTTGATACCCAAACATGACATTTCTAGCATCTACCATAAGTTCATCCAAAGGAACTGTTTCACTTACTTGAATGAAGATCTCATCTTGTTTTTCATGAACTAACTGAATTACCTCTTTATGCAGGTTGTGTTCTAATGAACTGAGAACATTTGGATCCATACCTCTGTTGTCTTTTGCATTCCAGATGACCTCAATAGCAGAGTTCTCCTTGATGGGTTTCAGCACAAGGTATGCTTGATCATCACAATCTGAATGTAAATCTGAAAAAACTGACTGGACTGCATCACATTCTGAAATTGAAACTTGATTTCTCTGCATGTTGTCTTCTTCCGTGGGCAGATCTGAAACAAGCTCTTCTCTTTAATCATTTTCCGCCATATAGACATCTTCAACCTGCTGATCTATAAGGCTTCTTACAGGACTGTCCTCCTTTTCAGAAAAGGAAGAAGTTTCACCATCACCTTCTTGACCATGTGCACATTGCAGATCTGCGTTAACTTGAGCTGGAACATGACCTTTCAATAGCTGATCTATCTCATCTTCAGACATAGGAGATAATGCCCTTTGTTTTCTTCGGCTCAAACAGTGATTGTCTTCATTGATTTTAAGTAAAGGAGTGTACTGATTCTCCTCATACTGCTGATCCATTTCATGTAATTCCTGTTAACTGTCAAGATTCAAAATTCCTTCATCTTCCACCGCACTAAAATCTTGATCCTGCTGCAAATTTTCATGATCTTCTTTATGGGTATCCTCTAGGTTCTCTTCATGTTGCTGAAATGGATTTTCATATAGGGCTTCCATGATCTCATCATCCATGAAATTATCATCTTCATAATATTTCTCAAGGCTTTCAATAAAAGTAGAAGCATGTTTGCAACAGTCATGAACTAAATTTAATGATGGGTAAGATACTTGATATCTTTCAATGAACAGGGCATGAAAATCCTTTAAACAATAAATACAGGCCAGTGGCAAATTTTCATACCAAGATTGGGCTTCACCTTCCAGAGTGGCCAGGAATATCTTCATCAAGCAATCTTCAGGAAAATCCACTTTCAACTTGCGAATATGCATGTGAAATCTAACCAGATGTAAAGCAGCATCCTTCTTACCATCATCATTAAACGTAGGCAGATTCCTTGACCAATCTACCTTGGGCATCTTATTCGGAAAACCTGGAATGTGATCACGGCTCATGGGAGCATATCTTCTTGTGATTCGGTCCATCTTGAAAATCTCACAGCTACTGATCTCCCTGAAGTGAAGTCACCATGAAGCATTGATTTCTGGGTTGTTCAGTGAATGAAGTCGCCGGGTGAATGATTTCAGCCTTGCGGTGTCTGACCGTTGTCCACCATCAACCATCAGATCTGAACTTGATACATATACTTGGGCAATTTATAAGTTAATTGTTACAATTACAAGCTAGACCGGAGATCAACTGAAGCAACATTTATCTACTATGCACTCGCAGAGCAAGAGCAGTTCGAAGGCTACCTGGCGTGACTTCAGACTCCGTCTGTAACTTATAAAACAAATAACACCCACAAGCAAACCATGTTCTCCCCAGTATGGTCGCCACTATGTTAGCGCTCAAATCTACCTTAGGCTGAAATAAGGTAAAACTCAAGGCTACATCAAACCACGCTCAGCCTCGTAGCTAGCCCTACGAGGACAGGAGAGGGCTCTCTCCGGGTCTATCTCGACAAAGGATCTTCAAAGGGGCTGAGATGACTTATAATGAACAATGAATACTGATTTTAGGCTAGTAAAGAGATAGGAAAGTTTGATTTTGATTTTTTGGGTTTTTGTTGGAGAAATGGGAAAAAACAATTTTGGGTCCGGGGATAAGGCCAGATCTTTGCAGAATTCGAGTTGGGGCGAGGTAGGCAATAGTCTTGATGCTTTTGATTGGGTATATGGATGGATCAGAACAACAAGGAGCTGAAGAGGGCAAGGGAGAACATGGATCCTCTCCAAACAGGTGAAAACATGTAAAACTAAACAAATTCAAAGGCAGAGCACTGAAATCAATGGATTCAACCTCATTTACTCATTCATTTAGTTTCAGAAGCATAAGAAGGGAATGGAATACATTAAACATGAAATAAATTACAATAAACTGAGAGAAAACACCATCAAGAACTGAAAGCCACAAGAATCCCAACAGGTGCTGCAAAACCTCTGATCTTTCCTTAGCCAAAATATGAAAAATATGTACAATAGTGTGCCAAAGTTTTCCCAAGAATCCAACCTGTAGAATGTCTCAGAAATTACATCATATAGACTATCCTAACCCCTTCCCACACCTCTAGGGGTCAAATTCCTCCTTCTAGGAGCAGTTCCAACTAATTCTAAACAAGGAGCTAGAATATAGGCAGCCAAACAACTTGCCTCTAAAAGGAAGGAAACTGATTCTTTCACTTGATTTTTACTTTTTTAGGAGTGAATCATCTAAAATAGGTAAAATTGAGCCCAAGTTACATTCAAACCACAAAATTACATCAATATAACTCAAAAATTACATCCACAAGAAAAACTGGTCCAACTGGCCGAAATCCTGAGCTGGAAAGTAAAAATTTGACCAAAAATCTATATGCGTAGCGTGCCTGAGCCATATGCGTAGCGCGTCTTTCAGCCTGATTTTGGGGCACTTCCCAGCATCCAAATTGAGCTCAGGATAGCTCGTTGGAAAGCCATGGATGTTGGCTATCCAACCCAAGTATAATTTCACAATTTGGAGCTCATTTTCCCCTCCAAAACTTCATTCTCCCAGAAGTACTTCCTGCTGGTGCAAAAGGTGGCAGAAAGGTGGTTTTCATGGTGTTTTTGGGCCCTTTGATCATCCAGAACTTGATGAAATGCTTCGGAAATACTGGAGCATGCATAAATTACCATGAAAAACCCAAAAATATAAATTGTTCCTCCAGCAAGTGTCCCAATCATAAGCGAGCGCGTCGACGCGCTACTCGTATAACTGAAAAATCTGTTTTGAGACCAAAATATTTCAAAATGACAAAAATTTGTCCGAATTTGCTCAAATTTGGAGCGAAGACCCTCCATCATGTATCATGCCCAGCCAACGAAGCCTCGGCCAAAATCCGGAGTGGATCAGGCCTCTTCCGCCGTTTTAGTGCTCTCCTGGTGCATGCAGTTCCTGTGGTGAAAACACTGTCTCGGTTGTATGATGTGTTGTTGTCAGTCATGGTGTTGCAATGTGTATGTTCAGCTTGTTGAAAATGAGAAATGAGACCTTGGTGTCTTTGTCTCCAATCACCAAATGCGTGCCAAAGGGGAATGAGGGATTGAGAACCCCTATAAGTGAGATAGGAATGGGATATGGTGATGGGGGGTAGTTTTTAAGGACAAGAGTGAAATGAAATGGCAACATATCAGTGATTCAAGTGGAATCAAAGAAAAATAAATAGCCTTTGAATGTTATGGAGATTAGGCTTTTGTCAATGGAGGAATGTAGTAGTAAGTAATAGGGTTTGGGATTTCACATGGGAACCAAAAGTATAAAGGGATATGAGGATAATGAATATGGGGAAGGGACGACAATATGATCACATAGTAGTGACAGCAGTGATGGAATACAAAGAAAAGGTTGACAAATGGCAAGAATTTAGCACCAACACAATCTTCAAACTTTATGCATAACCCTAGGAGCAGATTTGGTATAAACGTAGGGTTTGATGTTCACCATATCAAACACTTTTTTTCTTCACATTTGAAACACCATAAAAAATCCACGAATCACTGAGAAGGCATAAATAACTTACTTGCAGACAAATGAAGTGGTTTGATGAGAATTTGGGTGATGAACTGTTGTTTTCCAGCCTTGGGGCTATATGAGTAGCGTGCACTTTTATATGCGTAGCGCGCCACATAGTTCATTTTGAAGGAGGCTTTTGGAGGCCTTCCCGGTTTCCAAATTGAGAGTGTAATAGCGCGTTGGAAAGATGTTGGAGTCTACTTTCCAACCCAAGTGGAATCGGGAAATTTGGAGTTCATTTACCCTGTCAAAAGTCAAATCTCCCAACACTACTTCCTGCTGGTGCATCAATTCTCCTGAGGCAACGATATTCTTAACATTTCTCCAAAACCATTATACTTGTGTAAAAATTGAAAGAGGTTTTTCTTCCTTGGCATGTTTTGTACGAAAATTTCTCTCAGTTTTCTAAAATTCATCCTTTATTGCTCTGAAACATCATTTGAGTGAAACCTATTCCGATGTGTGAAACAAGGGATTTTGTCGAAATGAAGCGAAATGAAGGGGATAAGGGGCTTCTAAATTCTTGGGGAAATTTTGGGAAGTAGGGAGGGATGTTAGGAATTAGGAGAAAGTGGAATCTCAGAGATTGAGTGAGGGGAAGGGGTACAAAAGGGCAAAACACAGGCCTAGCCTAGAAAATTGCCAAGTTGTGGCAAGAAACTAGGGTTTGTGCAAAAATGAGGAATTTGGGGGATCTCAGTGATGGGAAGTGTTTAATAAGGTACATTAATGATATGGGAAAGTGTATGAACATTAGGATACAATTTTTTCTAATGATTTGACCATCCAAGAGAAATTACCTCCAAAACCCTAGGAGAGGGAAATGGACCTTACCTAGGCACAACTGAAGCATGAACAAGGTGTAAAATGACCCAATGGAACTTGACATGATGATGAAAACCCTCTGAATGATGGCACACTCAGCTGAATGGTGACATGGACCGACATTTGGACAACTTTGAAAAGAGTGAAAACAAACCCTAGACCTAATGCCTAGTGACCAAAGTTTGCTTGAAGACTCATTGAAATGACAAAATTTGACCTTGACACCTTAAAATCACTTTGTAAGAGCATGTTTGATCACTGAAGGAAGGCTTGAAAAGTCTGACACTAACAACCTTAACCTTATCCTTACCCTAACCTTGACTTAACCTTAACTTTAAATTTACCCTAAACTTAACCTTAACCTTACCCTTACCCTTAACCTTATCTTAACCTTAACCTAACCCTAACCTTAACCTTGACTTTACCTTAACCTAACCCTAACCTTGACCTTGACTTTACCTTAACCCCTTAACCTTAACCTTCACCTTAACCTTAACTTTACCCTTAACTTAACCTTAACCTAAGCTTAAATATAACCTAACCCTAACCTTGATCAAACCCCGAACTTTAACCTTGAATTTACCCTTAACCCTAATCTTAGCCATAACCTTTACCTTAATGTAACCTTATCCTTAACCTTTACCTTAACGTAACCTTAATCGAACTAAACCCGTAAATTGAACCTTATCCTAACATTAACATTGAATTTACCCTTAACCCTAACCTTAACTATAACCTTTACCTTAACATAACCGTAACCTTAACCTTAACCTTTACCTTAACAATGACTTTATCCTTAACCTAAGCTTAACCTTAAGATATGGGAAGGTTAAGGTTAAGGTTAATGGGTTAAGGTTATGTTAAGGTAAAGTCAAGGTTAGGGTTAGGTTATAGTTAAGGTTAAGGTTAGATTAAGGGTAAGATAAGGTTAAGGTTAAGGTTAAGGTTAAGGTTAAGGTTAAGGTTAAGGTTAGGTTAAGGTCAAGGTCATGGTTAAGGTTAAGGTTAAGGTCAAGGTTAAGGGTAAATTTAAAGTCAAGGTTAGGGTTAGGTTATAGTTAGGTTAAGGGTAAAGTCAAGATTAAGGTTAGGTTAAGGTTAAGGTCAAGGTTAAAGGTTTGGTTAAGGTTAGGTTAAGGTTAAGGTTAAGGTTAAGGGTTTGGGTAAGGTTAGTTTAGGGTTCAAGTTAAAGTTATGGTTAGGATAATTTTAGGGTAAGGTTAAGGTTATGGTTAGGGTAAAGTTAAGGTTATGGTTAAGGTAAGGTTAGGTTAAGGTTAATGTTAAGACTAATGTTAAGGTTAAGGTTTTAGTTAAGGTGTTAAGGTTAAGGTTAATGTTAAGGGTTTAGTCAAGGTAAGGGTTAGGTTATCAATAAGGTCAAGGTTAAGGTTATGGTTAAGTTAAGGTTAAGATAAGGTTAATGAGAAGGCTAAGGTTAAGGTTAGGTTAAGGTTATGGTTAAGGTAAGGTTAAGGGTAAAGTTAAGGTTAAGGTTAGGTTTGGTTAAGCTTAAGCTTAAGGTTGAGTTTAAGTTTAGGTTAAGATTAAGGTTTAAGGTTACGGGTCTTAACCTTAACCTTCACTATAACCTACCCTTAACATTAACCTTTACCTAAACTTAACCTTAAGGTTAGGTTAAGGTTAAGGTTAGGTTAAGGGTAAAGTCAAGGTTAAGGTTAGGTAAAGGTTAAGATTAGGGTAAGGTTAAGGTTACAGGTTTAGTTAGGTTAAGGTTAAGGGTAAGGTTAAGGTTAAGGTTAAAGCTTAAGGTTCGGTTAAGGGTAAAGTTAAGGTCAAGGTTAGGGTTAGTTTATAGTTAAGGTTAAGGTTAGGCTAAGGGTAATGTCAAGGTTAAACTTAAACTTCCCATAACCTTAACCTAACCCTTAAGGTTAAGTTAAGGTTAAGTTTAAGATAAGGTTAAGGGTACGAGTTTAGTAAGGTTAAAGTTAAGGTTAAATTTACATTAAGGGTAAAGTCAAGGTTAAGTTTAGGTTAAGGGTAAAGTTAAGGTTAGCTTAAGGTTAAGGGTTTGGGAAGGTTAAGGTAATGTTAAGATAATGTTAAGGGTAAGGTTAAGGTTAAGGTTAGGTTAAGGTTATGGTTAAGGTAAGGTTACGTTAGGGGTTAAGGTTAAGATTATGTTAGGTTGAGGTTAAGATAAGGTTAAGGGGAAGGTTAACTTAACTTTACACTTGAGGTTAAGGTTACGCTAAGGGTAAAGTCAAGGTTAATTTTAGGTTGAGGTTAAGATAAGGTTAAGGTTAAGGTTAGGTTAAGGGTAAATTTAAGGTTAAGGTTAAGGTTATGGGAAGGTTAAGGTTAACGTTAAGGTTAAGTTTAAGTTTAAGGTTACGTTAAGGGCAAAGTCAAGGTTAAGGTTAGGTTATAGTTAAGGTTAAGGCTAAGGTTATGGGAAGGTTAAGGTTAAGATAAAGTTAAGGTTAAGGTTAAGTTTAGGTTAGGCTAAGATTAAGGTTAGGTTAAGGGTTTGGTGAAGGTCAAGGTGAATGTTAGGTTAAGGTTATGGGTATGTTAAGGTTAAGGTTAAGGTAAGGTTAAGGTTAGGTTAAGGTTAAGGTTAAGGTTAGGGGAAGGTTAATGTTGCAGCTAGGTTAAGGTAAAGGTTATGGCAAGGTTAGGTTAAGGTTAAGGTTAAGGTCGAGGTTAAGGTTAGGTTACAGTGAAGGTTAAGGTGAAGGTTAAGGGTGAAGGTTAAGGGTAAGGTTAATGTTAAGACCCGTAACCTTAACATTCACCCTTAACCTTATCCTAACCTTAACCTTAACCTTCACCTTGCTAAACCCATAACCTTAACCTGAACCTTAACCTTGACTTTACCCTTAACCTAACCTTAACCTTAACTATAACCTAACCCTAACCTTGACCTTAAGCTTACCCTAACCATAACTGTAACCTTAACCTTGACCTTGACCTTGACCTTGACCTTGACCTTAACCTTACCTGTAACCTTAACCTTAAATTTACCCTTAACCTAACCTTAACCTTAACCTTACCCTTAACCTTATCCTAACCTTAACCTTAACCTTACCCCTAACCTTCACCTTAACCTTAACATTACAATTAAATTCAACGTTAACCTTGACTTTACTCTTAACCTAACCTTAACCTTAACCTTCACCTTAACCTGACTAAACCCGCAACCTTAACCTTAACCTAATCTTAACCTTAACCTTAACATTAACCTTCCCATAACCTTAACCTTAACCTTAACTATAACCTAACCTTAACCTTGACCTTAACTATAACCTAACCCTCACCTTGACCAAACGATTAACATTAACCATAACATTGACCTTAACCTTGACGTTAACCTTAACCTTAACCTTAAACTTAACCTTGACCTTATCTATAACCTAACCCTAACCTTAAACTAACCTTAACCTTGACCAAACCCTTAACGTAACCTTAACCTTGACTTTACCATTAACGTAACCTTAACCTTGACATTGACCTTACCGTTAACATTAACCTTAACCTTAACCTTAACCTGACTAAACCTGTTCCGTTAACCTTAACCTTAACCTTACCCTTAACCTTAAACTTAACCTAAACCTTAACTATAACCTAGCCCCAACCTTAACCAAACCTTAACCTTAACCTTACCCTTAATGTAACCTTAACCTTGACTTTACCCTTAACCTTAAGGTTAATGTTGAGGGTTTGGTTAAGGTTAAGTTTAAGGTTAATGTTAGGGTTAAGGTTAAGGTTAAGATTAGGTTAGGTTAAGGTTAAGATAAGGTTATGGGTAAGGTTAAGGTTACGTTAAGGGTAAAGTTAAGGTTAAGGTTAAGATAAGGCTAAGGTTAAGGTTAAGGTTATGGTTAGGTTAAGGTTAAGTTAAGGTTAACATTAATGTTAAGGGTTTGGTCAAGGTTAGGGTTAGGTTATAGTTAAGGTTATGGGAAGGTTAAGGTTAAGGTTAAGAATAAGTAAAGGTTAAGTTTAAGGATAAGTAAAGGTTAAGATTAAGGTTAAGCTTAAGGGTTAGGTTAAGGTTACGGTTAAGTGTTTGGTCAAGGTTAGGGTTACGTTAAGTTTAAGGTTAAGGTTAGGTTAAGGGTAGGTTAAGGGTAAAGTTAAGATTAGGGTTAGGTTAAGGTTAAGGTTAAGGGTATATATAAGGTTATGGTTAAGGTTAAGGTTAGGTTAATGTTAAGGTCAATGTTAATGTTAAGGGTAAGGTTATAGTTAGGCTAAGGTTAAGGTTAAGGATAGGTTAAGGTTAAGATAAGCTTATGGTTAAGATTAGGTTAAGGGTAAAGTCAAAGTTAAGGTAAAGTTAAGGTTAAGGTTAGGTTAAGGTTAAGGTTAAGGTTAGGGTAATAAGGTTAGGTTAAAGGTTAGGGTTAAGGTTAAGGTTAAGGGTCAAGGTTAAGGTTAAGTGTTTGGTCAAGGTTAGGGTTAGGTCACTAACCATAACCTTAACCTTAACCTCAACCATAACCTTAACCTTAACTTTAACCTAACATTAACCTTATCTTAACCTTAACTATAACCTAACCCTAACCTAACCTTAACCTTGACCTTAACCTTAACCTTGACCTTGACCTTAACCTAACCTGAACCTTAACCTTAACCTTAAACTTATCTTACCCTTAACCTTAACCTTAACCTTCCCAAACCCTTGACCTTAACATTAACCATAACCTTAAGCTTAACTTGAAAATAAACTTAACCTTATCTTAACCTTAACCTTAATGTTAACCTTAACTTTAACCTCACCCTTACCTTAACCTTAAGGGTAAAGTTAAGGTTAAGGTTAAGGTTTGGGCTTAGTCAAGTTAAGGTTAAGGTTAAGGTTAAATGTTTAGTTAAGGTTAGGGTTAGGGTTAGGTTATAGTTAAGGTTAAGGCTAGGTTAAGGGTAAAGTCAAGGTTAAGGTTAAGGTGAAGGTTAAGGTAAAGGTTATTTTAGGTTAAGGTAAGGTTAAGGTTAAGTTTAAGGTTATGGTTATGGGAAGGTTAGGTAAAGGTTAAGGTAAGTTTAAAGTTAAGGTTAAGGTCTAGGTTAAGGTTAGGTTAAGGATAAGGTTAAGGTTAAGGGTAAAGTTAAGGACCTTAACCTAATCTTAAACTTAACCTAACCTTAACCTTAACCTAACTATAACCTTACCTGTAACATTAACCTAACCTTAACCTTAACCCTAATCTTAACCATAACTTTACCCTTAACCTAGCCTTAACCTTAACCTTATCTTAACCTTAACCTAACCTTCACTTTGACTTTACCCTTAACGTAACCTTATCTTAACCTAAACCTAACCTTAACCTTAGCTATAACCTTAAAATTAACCTTCCCATAATCATAACGTTAACCTTGAATTTACCCTTAACCTAACCTTAACCTAAACCTTAACCTTAACCTCACTAAACCTATAACCTTAACCTTAACCTTGACCTTGACCTTAACTGTAACCTAAACCTAACCTTAACCCTTACCTTACCCATAAATTTAACCTTAAGGTTTAGGTTAAGGTTAAGGTTAAGGCTAAGGTTAAAGTTAGGCTAAGGTTAGTATAAGGATAAGGTTAAGGTTAAGGTTAGGTTAAGGTTAAGGTTATGGCTAAGTGTTTGGTCAAGGTTAAGGTTATGTTATAGTTAAGGTCAAGGTTAAGGTTATGGGAAGGTTAAGGTTAAGGTTTGGTCAAGGTTAGGGTTAGGTTATGGGTAAGGTTAAGGTTAGGTTAAGGTTAAGATTAGGTTAAGGTTAAGGTTAATGTTAATGTTAATGGTTTGGTCAAGGTTAAGGTTAGGTTATAGTTAAGGTTAGGTTAAGTTAATGTTAAGGTCAAGGTTAAGGGTAAGGTTAAGGATAGGTTAAGGGTAAAGTTAAGGTTAAGGTTAGTTTAAGGGTAAACTTAAGGTTAAGGTTAGGGTTAAGGTTAAATTTAAGGATAATGTTAAGGGTTTGGTCAAAGTTAGGGTTATGTTATAGTTAAAGGTAAGATTAAGGTTAAGGTTAAGGTTAGGGTAAAGTTAAAGTTGAGGTTAAGGTTAGGTAAAGGTTAAGGTTAATGTTAAGGGTTTGGTGAAGGTTAGGGTTAGGTTAAGGGGGTAAGGTTAAGGTTAAGGTTAATATTAAGGTTAAGGGTTTGGTCAAGATTAGGGTTAGGTTAACCTTAACCTTAATCCTTACCATTAACCATAACCTTAATCTTAACCTAACCAAACCTTAACCTTAACCTTAACCAACCCAAATCCCTAACCTTAACCTTAACCTAATCTTAACCTTAACATAACCTTAACATAAACCTTACCCTTATCCTTACCCTTAACCTTCACCTTAACCTTAAATTTACCCTTAACCTAACCTTAACCTTAACCTTAACCTTAAGTATAACCTAACCCTAAATATAGCCTTAAGAATAAACTTATCTTTACCCTTAACCTTAACCTTAAACTAAGCTTAACCTTAACCTAACCTTAACCTTAACCTTAACCTTAACCTAATCTTAACTATAACCTAACTCTAACCTTGACCAAACCCTTACCCTTAAACTTAACCTTAACCTTAACCTTAACCTTCCCATAACCATAACCTTAACCTTAACATTAACCTAACTTAACCTTAACCTTTACCTTAACCTTAACCTTAACCTTCACCTTTACCTAATCTTAACCATAACCTTAAGCTTAAGCTTAACCTTCCCCTAACCTTAACCCTAACCTTAACCTTAACTTTACCCTTAACCTAACCTTAACTGTTAAGTCCCTATATTAATAGTGTAGCCCCTTATTATGTTAGTCTAGCCCCCCTTATTGTTATTATTGTACCCCTGTAACCCCCATATTGTTATTATTGTGCCCTTAAATTATTAATGTTAGGTCGGCTAGGATTACATTGTGGCCCACTAGGATTATATTGTGGCCCCATGGACTCCTATATATAGAAGGAGGTTTTGTTCATTTGTATCATCAAAGAATTGTTCATTTATGTAATGTATTGGAGGTTGCCCCCTCGAAGTGGCTTATTTCTAAGGCGTTGATATCTTTTTTCTTCTATTTTTGGAGCTGGTTACACAACATTTGGTATCAAAGCTTTGGATTCTAGGGTTTCGCTGCTCCAAACGGGTCATCGTGGCATTTTCGCTATAACTTTTTTTCTACGAAGTTTCAGAAGCTGAAATTTTTAGGGTGCGAATCTGAAATCCTGAGGACGTTTGTCTAAAAATTGCAGAGCTTGGTTCGCAATAATTTCGGAGATATGATCTGTGGAAGTCAGGTATTTTTTCAGGCTCCTAAACAGGTCATCGTGGAATTTGCACTATAAATTTTTTTCTACGAAGGTTCAGAATCTGAAATTCATATGGTGTGAAGCTGAAATCCTGAGGAAATTCATCAAAACATTTCAGAGCTTGGTTCATAATATTTTTGGAGATATGATCTGTGGAAGGTAGTGCTTGTTCAGGCTCCTGAATTTCATCTCAAAGAGGTGATCGTGGGAAAAGTTCAATAACTCTCTCTCTGAAGATTGGATTGGAGTGCCGTCAAAAGTGGTCACAAGTACACGGACTGTAGTTTCTTGGCTATCAATTTCAGAGACAAAGGACAAAACAATAACACGTGGCAAGTCGTACAAGTTCGCTCTACTAAGCCAATCCATAATTAGGTCATTGTGGGAGATTCGACACAACTTTGTCTTGGAGAATCCAAATTAGGTCAGACCTGTGGCATTAAAAATAGAATTTAGAGGGATAATTTAGTGCTGAATTTCAGATATTGAAGATTCTCAATTACAGAGATAATTCAATTTCAATACAGAGCTCCTACAAAGCAAGTAAAAGGGTGTATTGTTTTCGAAATGTATTGTTTTCGATTACATAAATGTCTTGTTTGAAAAATCGAGTTTGAAGTGATTACAAAGGCCTATTGAGCATATATTTCAATATTGGGTTCTATAATTCCTCCAAAAAATAATTCCATACCCATTAAGCCCTCAAAAATCTATACTATGATGCATGAAGAGGAAGAAATGCAGTATGAGATATCAAAATTACGGTACCAAGTGCAACAAATTTCGATCTTATGAAGAGAAACCAAAGATGACATAAATGGTTTAAAAGAAGAAATGGAGGCTAATTTGGATGGTTTTAAGGATAAAATAATAGTTAATATGGATTATAAATTAGTGGAAGATCACATCGAGCACCAACAACAAGTTCTCCAACTCTCAAAGGATAACCTAACTTTGGTGCAGAATCTAATGAAACAACGAGAAGATCAACATCACATTGAAAGAAGTTATGAAGCAGTCACAGAAACAATAACTCGACAAGTACGATCAATTTCAGAGTATCTCAGCAAGTGGAAGAACTTTCTTGTAGAAGATTCCACATGGGAGGATGAGAATTTTGTACAGAAGCATCAAGAAATAATCAAGCGTTGAGGACAACACTTGTTTTAAGGAGAGGGGCATGTTAAGTCCCTATATTAACAGTGTAGTCCCTTATTATATTAGTGTAGCCCCCCCTTATTGTTATTGTTGTACCCCTGCAACCCTCATATTGTTATTATTGTGCCCTTACATTATTATTGTTAGGTCGGCTAGGATTACATTGTGGCCCCACTAGGATTATATTGTGGCCCCATGGACTCCTATACATAGAAGGAGGTTTTGTTCATTTGTATCATCCAAGAATTGTTCATTTATGTAATGTATTGGAGGTTGCCCCCTCGAAGTGGCTTATTTCTAAGGTGTGGATATCTCTTTTCTTCTATTTTTGGAGCTGGTTACACAACATTAACCTTAACTTTAACCATAACTTAACCTAACCTTAACCTTAACCTAACCATAAACTTAACCTTACCTTAACCTAACTTAACATTAACCTTGACCTTTAACCTTAACCATAACCTTATCTTTACCCTTAACCTTAACCTTACCTTAACCATAACTTTATCTTTAACCTAATATTAACCTTAAACTAACCTTAAACTTGACCATAACTATAACCTAACCCTAACCTTAACCTTAACTATAACCTAACCCTAACCTTGACCAAACCCTTAACCTTAATATTAACCTTAACCGTATCCTTACCCCCTTAACCTAACCCTAACCTTGACCAAACCTTTACCCTTAACCTTAACCTTAACCTAATCTTAACCTTAAATTTAACTTTACCATAACCTTAACCTTAACCTAATCTTAACCTTAAATTTAACTTTACCATAACCTTAACCTTAACCTTAACTATAACTTAACCATAACCTTGAACTTAACTATAACCTAACCCTAACATTGACCAAACCCTTAACCTTAACCTTAACCTTAGCATTATCCTTAACCTTGAATTTAACCTTAACCTTCCCCTAAACCTTAACCCTAACTTTAACCTTAACCTTAACATTACCCTTAACCTTGAATTTAACCTTAACCTTCCCCTAACCTAAACCTTAACCCTAATTTTGACCAAAACCTTAACCATAACTTAACCCTAACCCTAACCCTAACCTTAACTATAACCTAACCCTAACCTTAACCTAACATTAACATTAAATTTACCCTTAACCTTGAATTTTACCTTAACCTTCCCCTAACCTTAACCTAACCTTGACCTTTCCATAACCATAAACTTAAACTTAACCTTAACCTTAACCTGACTAAACCTGTAACCTTAACCTTAAGGTTAAGGTTAAAGTTAAGGTTAGGGGGGGGGGGGGGATAGACAGGTTAGGGGAAGGTTAAGGTTAAATTCAAGGTTAAGGGTAAAGTTAAGGCTAAGGTTAGGTTAAGGTTAAGGGTAAGGTTAGGGTAAGGTTATAGTTAAGATTAAGATAAGGTTAAGGTTAAGGGTAAGGTTAAGGTTAAGGTTAAGGTTAAGGCTAAGGTTATCTTAAGTTAAGGTTAAGGTTAAGGTTTTGTCAAGCCGAGGGTTACGTTATAGTTAAATTGAAGGTTAGGGTTAGGTTATAGTTAAATTTAAGTTTAAGGTCAAGGTTAAGGGTAAGGTTAAGGTTAGGTTAAGGTTAAGATTAGGTTAAGGGTAAAGTTAAGGTTATAGTTAGGGTAAGATTAGGGTTAAGGTTAGGGGAAGGTCAAGGTTAAGGTTAGGTTTAGGGTAAATTCAAGGTCAAGGTTAAGGTTATGGTTATGGGAAGGTTAAAGTTAAGGTTAGGTTAAGGTTAGGGGTTTGGTCAATGTTAGGGTTATGTTAAGGTTAAGGTTAAGGTTAGGTTAAGGGTAAAGTCATGGTTAAGGTTATCGTTAATGGAAGGTAAGGTTAAGGTTAAGGTCAAGGTCAAGGTTAAGGGTAAGATAAGGTTAAGGTTAAGGTTAAGGTTAGGTTAAGGTCAAGGTTAAGGTTAGGGTTAGGTTAAGGTTAAGGGTGAATGTTAAGGGTAAGGTTATGGTTATGGTTAAGGTTAAGATTAAGGTTAGATTACGGTTAAGGTCAAGGTTACGATTATGATAAGGTAAGGTTAAGATAAGGTTAAGGGTTACGAATTTAGTCAGGTTAAGGTTAAGGTTAAGGTTAAGGTTACGGGTTTAGTGAGGTTAAGGTTAAGGTTAAGGTTAACGGGGTGAGGTTAAGGTTAAGGTCAAAGTCAAGGTTAAGATTAAGTTAGGATAAGGTTAAGGGTTTGGTCAAGGTTAGGGTTAGGTTATAGTTAAGGTCAAGGTCAAGGTTAGGTTAATGTTAAGGTTATGGTTAAGGTTAAGGTTAGGTAAAGATTAGGTCAAGGTTAACGTTAGGTTATGTTTAGCCTTAACCTTGACTTTAACCTTAACCTTAACGTTACCCTTAACCTAACCTTAACGTTAACCTTAACCTTCCCATAACCATAACCTTAACCTTAACATTAACCCTAACCTAACCTTAACCTTAACCTTTACCTAACCTTAACCTTAACCATATCCATAACCTTAACCTTAACCTTAACCTATCCTTAACCTTGACCTTGACTATAACCTAACCCTAACAATGGCCAAACCCTTACCTTAACTATAACCTAACCTTAACCTTAACCATACCCTTAACCTTAACCTTATCTTACCCTTAACCTTAACTTATCCTTAATGTTAAGGTTAACCTTAACCTTGACCTAACTATAACCTTAACCTTACCTTAACCTAACTTAACATTAACCTTAACGTTGGGTTAAGGGTAAATTCAAGGTTAAGACTCAGGTTAAGGTTAAGGGTAAAGTTAAGGTTAGGTTAAGGGTAAAGTTAAGGTTAAGGTTAGGGTAATATTAAGTTTAAGGTTAATGTTAAGGGTTTGTTCAAGGTTAGGGTTAGGTTATAGTTAAGGTGAAGGTTAAGGTTAAGGGTTTGGTCAAGGTCAAGGTTAAGGTTAAGGTTAGGGTAAAACATAACCTAACCTTAACCTTAACCTTAACCTAACCTTAACCTTAACCTAACCTAACCTTAACTTTACTCTTAACCTAACCTTAACCTTAACCTTAACCTGATACTTAACGTTATCTTAACCTTAACCTTAACTAAAACCTTCCCCTATTCTTAACCCTAACCTTAACCTTAACTTTACCCTGTTGTGGAGGTAAATCCCCTCTGCGGACAGAGGTGATCCCACTAGCTCTAGAGTGGGTCTAGCAATAATCGAAACACACAAAGCTATTGATTCCTAGTTACAAAAGATAGAATCGTGATAGATCTCTTACCGTGACTCCTTCGCTATTATTGTCAAAGAAGAAGTGGCGCTCCTGTTCCTAGCTAGACAGGTTACGATCCGTGAGCTCACTGCATCTAGATACATGTACACATGCAAAGAAGAGAGAAAACATGCAACTTAATATTTCACACTTTATAACTATCGATTGGTCAGAGAGGAATGAATGGAATTTCATTATATAATGGAAAAATGCAATCATGGAACCAATAGCAGATTCATGTATATTAAGATACGAGAGAATGATTACAACCGATGCTCTGACGTCATGATATTCCTTCGATAGGGTTCCAGTAGGACGTGTCTCACAAGGCTCATCAGGGATTTGACAAAACTCTCTCTCACAGGGTTCTCCTTAACTCTGCTCTTGATTGTCACTCAACTATAATTTCCTTCCCAAAAGTTCAACTAGCTAGAAAATGGAGAGGGCGGGCTTTTATAAAGGGAGAAGGAGAGGTGAGGTTCCCTATAATCATGGGGAAGAGTCCTATATCTTAGGAAGGTTCCATGAGAAGTGGAAAACCACTTCCTAATCAAGGAGATCCAGAGCCAAACAACCCAACCTCTTTTTGATGATTCATTCTGAAGTTGTTAGAATCGAACTTCCACCTTCTATTGTTAAAAAAAATCCCTTAATAGGCTTGGCATGGGAACAACACAGGGACAGAGCTCTAGCTGGCATGTCCACTAGTGTCTATTTTTCCCATTGGCACGAGGGATGAACTGTCTACCAATGCCAATGCCAAAACATGGGTTTTTTAGGGTTTTCTAGAGGAAATGTTCTGCAAGATAATTCTTGCCCTTATGTATAATGATACCATCAAGGTGTTTTCAGGACATTTTACTGTTCATAGGTCACAGGAATAGTCCTCTAGTGTATGGGACGAGGGATTGCAGGGACGGTGACAAAATGATGTGTAACAGATGACCCCTAAAGCATGAGGTCCGAGAGAGAGGGAGGGTTCAAATGCTTTATGAGAATGTGTCCAAATGAAAACACTTCCGTCCGAAGACCTGCGAGTACAAATAAAACTAATATCTCTGATACATGATATGTGGTATGGGTGCATCCATCCATAATAAAGTGTACAAAAATTGGGATCCAAGGTATGGACACAGCCATCCAGCAAATAAGGATCAACAAGTGGACTCAAGTATGGTCGCAACCATCCAATCAAAAGAGTCATGTAATAAATCATAATAATCCACAAAGAACCCACGGTCTAGATGTTATTAGACAAAATCCAAGGTCTTGCGCTCCATCTTGACCCGAATAGAGTACAATTTATAGCATGTGAATATGTGAGTTGAAGTCGAACATGAAAGAACATCGTCTGATTACCAGCCAATAATGAAAGTTGTTAATCAGCGTGAGAGGAACCACCAATAATAACGATGGCTCTCAAGGTACAATCCATGAAATGTGAACAGTGAGCTGGTGTCAAGCATCCACAGAATCATCCGATCGAAGGCCAATAATGAAAACCTTGCGTCAAATGTGAAGAACCTCCCATTGAGGCATGCAGGCTTCAAGGCACCTAAAGGGTGTCTCTAGACCAACTTCCCAGATAATGAGCTGAAATCGATAGGAAGTGACCTTGATCGAAGGTGGGCCATAATGTTTGCCACATCATCGACACAAGACAGAGGAACATAATGTTTGTGAATCAATACCAAAAGAGAATCAGAGGGAGGTTGAAAACTGCAGAGGCCAACTTCTCTTGAACATATCGGTGGCATGAAATTGGATTTGGTAGAATTTGACATCAAGGGATCTGAGGTCATGGTGACGTGGCAAGGAGCATATGAGTGGTCAAAAATATTACCCAAACCCATGAAGGCAAGTAGATAACGAGATGAGATGTCCCCAACCCGACACAAATGTAGACAAGTGCCATGTTCAAGAGCGACATACTGCCAACATGACTATAATATTGGTTCCATTTTCCCCCACCATTTTTGGCGAGTACCCCAATTATTTTTTGAAACAAGCTTGAAAGGGATAGCATGTTCTTGCATTATAATTTTTTCCTTCAGACAAATCCAACCTAGTACATTTTACGAGCCCTAGGAAGGAGAAACTCGAGTAACGTCATTACGACGGAGTCCGATGTCATCAATTTTTAACGAGTATGACAAAGGAAGAACTCGACGTATTTTCATGTTTAGAGAGTTTGAAAAGATAGCAGAAAAGAAAATTCTAGCATTCCCTTTTTGTAGATAGCCCCACAGATCCGAAAAGGTAGAAAACTATTTCTGAGAGAACCTACTAGTCGCAATAGGCTAGGATATTCCTTTTTTGTAAATAATATATCCCATCCCTAAAAAGGGGTAAACGTATACTAGGTATATTTCGTTTTGGAACCAATTTAAGGAGCTCAAAATGACAAGCGACTCGGCAATATTTTCAGTTTTAGAGAGTTAGAAAAGAGCTGAAAGGTGACTCCAATAGTGACTTTTTCGTGTTTTTACCGAGTCTGAAAAAAGTATAAAATACAACTCGTCTCTTCATCAAAATCATGTGGAAAACCTTTTTTTGCACAAAAAGATGCGTTTAAAACATATTCGACGAAAATAATGCGAAAATATATTGAAAAGCATGTTAAAAAACCCATTTATGACTTTGAAAAGCTATAAAAGACCAATAGTAGTAAAAAATATTTACTTTTCACTTTTTACCTATTTGCAGAGCAACAGTGACCCTTTTGAGCTTCAATCTTTAGGTGACGAGTGCGCCAATCCAGTGAATCAAATTGACTTCCATCCGGTTCAGGTAAGAGCCAACCTCTTTGTCCATCTTTTAACTTATATTTCACTGTATTTAATCATTGTTTGTGGTGTTTTACGGAGGGATTTTAAAATTTTAGGGCTCCACGGTTGGCGCGTGTTCTAGGCACATACCCACGCAAATCTGCTCTTTTTTACATAGAGGTGGCACTATTTGGCGCAACTGTCAGCCAAACAGTCGCGCCAACGACACAACACAAAATCTGGCTAAAATTTCTCAAATTTGAACCAATGAAATGTAATTTTGAATACCCAATGAGGTTTATAACATTCCTATGTTTGTTTGATGTAGATATCCAGCAAAAAGGATGGTCATTGAATGGAAAGAGAGAGAACATAGAAAAGAGGATGAATTGGAAATGGGAAATGAGCATTGTATGAATGCTCTTCGAAATTGTGGGCTGAAAAAATTCTTTCTAATGCCATGTCTCTGGGCTCAACCCGAACTAATA
Organism: Pinus albicaulis; assembly: GCA_034641835.2. Lineage (NCBI taxonomy): Eukaryota > Viridiplantae > Streptophyta > Pinopsida > Pinales > Pinaceae > Pinus > Pinus albicaulis. Next base: position 74,724 of record JAXQQM020083809.1, read on the forward strand.
TAGTATCTCATTAGTATTTGGTATGAGAATGAGGAAAAATTCAAACTTCGAGACCAATAACTTGAGCTTGAAGTACCAGACGTGTACTTCATCACTGGACTGTCACGCAGGGGTCCAGTCCCTATTCTGACTGGTACCAGACCTTCGGGAGAAAACATGGACATGGTCATGAACAGGGTGTGCCCAGGGGCACACAAAGGAACCGGGAGCGGGAAAGTAGACATTCATACCATCCCTGATCTAGCACTAAAAGTAGTGCTACACACCATTGTGCGGGCTGCGGGATCGCAAGCGTCGCACATGGCCACAAAAAAGTAGCTATTGCTTGCATCAGAGTGCATGAACCCAACTATCTTTGAATGGGCCACGACCATGACCATGAACATGAAACATAAACTCACAAAATGTAAGAAGACCAAAATGAAACATTTTGGATATTGGTCGATTCTGGTGTCATTCTTCTTGGAACGATTACCTATTTTCCAGTGACAGGAGGCCATAGTCCCAGATCCACCATTGAGAGAGACAAAAATGGATCGATGGGTGGCATTGATGCCCAGGGCAGGGGCGGCCAACAGATTTCCTAGCAGCCTGAGTTCTTTGACTGGCTCCGACGACAATTGATCATCATGGAGGACTGTCCCTATGCGGGCACCGATTTTACCGGAGACCCAAACCTTCCACTCTTAGAGGGAGAGGACTGGGATGAGGAGCTTGGTAAGACTTTTTTTAATTTTATGAGTTTTATGATTTTTTGGTATACATGCATGTTCTCACAGTTAATCCTATATGTATGTAGATTTTGGCCCAGAGAGGCCCACCGGAATGTCACCAATAGCGAGGAGGACCCCTCTCGCTCATGACCTTCAAGGTGAGGGGGGCGAGGGAGACGAGCTTGTACAGAACCTAGAGGGGATTGCTCGTGGAGTTCCAAAGTATGCTCGTTTAGCTGATGTTCCCCAAGCTTATCAGAGGCACACCATAGGGGTGCCAAGTCGTCTCCACCACTTACTGAGGCAGTTGGTGCGGGTAGTGACGTGCTACCATGAGCACCATGCCGATTAGTCACCTAGGCTTTCTATTTGCATATTTTTGAGAGACATGTAATCTCTGGATGTAACTAAAACAAACATTTATATTTTCGGTTTTATATGAGGCACACATTGCAAACACTCGATATATATATATATATCTATTTTCTACATGGATCTTGCTTACATATAATGATGTTTTTACAAATTGCGTAAATGTCTATCTAATACCATGTTGGCTACTACATCTGTTAGTGTATTCATCCGTCTCGGTATATGTTGATATGTGATGTAATCAATATTTCTTTCAAGTAAACAAATATGTATATACAGACTTAAAATGCATGGGTTTCTAACTAAATAATTACCATTGAGCTGTAAAACCACAAGTTCTGAGTCCAGATGTACATGTAACGCACGAATGCCGAGGTAAAAAACGTCGTTTAATAATTCCAAAACGACACTATATTCCACGACATTATTTGTAGCAAGCCCTAGACAAACACCTTGTAAATTAACCAACTTACCAGCAAGATCATAAATTACCCAGGCTGCCGAAGACAGGTTCCTGGTATTGCGAGAGGCACCATTTGTGAAACCGACATAAGGATTAATATACATCTGCACGATGAGGAAGGCCCAATAAGCAGAAAAGTGCTTACAAATCACGCTACACCACACATCCACAAAATGAAAACAATCACCTATGTACACATACTATGCAAGAATGATTCAAGCATAATATTTCTTCAGGTACAACCCATTTATGGGTTGCACCAAAGGAAGACCTTCATAATCGATCAGCTCATAAGCCCCATTTTTCAATACACGTTTAACGATATAGGGCCCATGCAACATAGGTTGGAATTTTCCTACCCCAAGCTTGTCATGGGCTTGATCATATAAGAGGATGAGGTCCCCTTTGATGAAAGAGCGCGGAGAAACTGTTTGATCGAAATGAGCTTTAACCCATTTTTTTGTGCCTCAATGACCAAAGCAGCGAAGTGGCGAGTTTCATCCAATCTCTCGAGATATAGGAGACGTTCTTCCTCCGGGGAAGTATCAGGAAATAATTCCACAACCAATTTTAGTGAAGGGATCTCACATTCAATCGGAAGAGTAGCTTCCAGACCATACACCAACTGAAACAGTGTGAATCTGGTTGCACTCTTCACGAACATCTGGTAGGCTCAAAGAGTTGAAAAAAACTGGAGATGCCAACTCAATTTGTATATACCAATTGTTCATTGAAGCAACATGACAAGCACCTTGTTCACAGCTTCAACCTGGCCATTTTCCTGAGGGTAATATGGCATTGAATTTTCGTGACGCAAGCCCAACTCTTCCATCATGTAGTCCCGAAAATGAGAGCCATGATCAGTGACGATGGCTTGAGGAATGCCGAAACGAATGATCACATGGTTGAAAATGAACTGTGCCGTAGTCTTACCTTTTGCAGCCAGTGTAGGCATTGCTTCAGCCCACCTGGTGAAATAATATATGGCAAAAATGATATAAGCATGCCCCCCAGGCTGAGTGAGGGTTACACATCATAAAATCAATGCCCCATTTGGAAAAAAGGCCCACGGTAATGACAGGATGTAATGGGAGAGGCGGCGCACGTATCTTGCGTTGGAAGATCTAGCATGAATGACACTTTCGTACTGCAACAATATAATCTTTAAATATAGATGGTCAGAAATAGCTTGCACGAAGGATATTCTGTGCGGTATCATAACCGGACATGTGACCACCACAGGTGCCACTGTGACAGTCATTTAGAACTTTCTCAACCTCTTCTAAGGTCAAACACCGGCGGAGCATGGAATCGACTCCAACACGATATAGGGTATCTCCGACAATGCGATATGGTTGCGACTAATGTCGAACGCGATGTCGAGCATCCTTTGTTAACTTAGACCAGAAGGTAGATGTCTGGAGGTACACTATGATATCACCATACCATGGATTGAGAGTGCTGATTAAGAAAAGAGTTTCATCTAGGATATGATCCTCGGATTGAGACGGAATAGAGTCGGTAGGGAGAGAACAAATGAGATTAGCAAAAACCAGTGATTTCTTAGATTTCACAGTAGTGAACTCCAAATCAAACTCTTGGAGGATCACAATCCACTTTGAGTACTTTCCCCCAAGCAATTTTCACGACAAAATGTAATTCATGGGGTTGCAGTCGGAAATCACGATTACTGTGCGTAACAGGATGTAATGGTGAAATCGCTATGATGGCCTGGATTGCAGCCAGCGCTAACTTCTTGATGTGTGCATAATGCATTTCAGTGTCGAGGAGGTTCTAAGATAGGTAATAAATCACGTGCTCATTATCATCATCGTCATCCTGTACCAGAACCATGGCAATTTAACTGAATGCGGCAGCCAAATAGAAGGTAAAGTCACGATGATAATTTGGAGGACGTATTAATGGAGAATTGACAAGCAACGTCTTAAGGTTATCGAAATATTGCTGAGAAATCTCGTCCCAACAGAAAGGGACGTCCTACTTTAGAAGTCGTGTAAACCCTTTGCTACCTCCACATAGTTCAGGATAAAACAACGTAAGAAATTTTCTTTCCCTTGAAGACTCTGAAGCTGATGTAACGAGGATGGTGAGGGGAGATTAACAATAGCCTCAACCTTAAGAGGGTCAAGGCGAATTCCATCCTTAGAGACAATAAAACCTAAAAGGCGACCAGAGTCGACACAGAAGACACACTTGTGAGGATTAAGCCTCATGTTATAACAGCTACAGCGGAGAAAAATCTGGCGGAGATGTTTCAGATGGTCTTTGCGTAGAGTTGAATGAGCCGGAAGGTCATCTAGGTATGGATGAACAACATTATGTATGTCATGAAAAGCGTAAGACATGGCATGCTGGAAGGTAGCTCCATCATTTTTTAAGCCGAAAGGGAGTTTCTTATAGGCGAATGTTCCCCACGGACAGATGAAAGTGGTATTATGTTGATCGGATGGGAAGATATTGATTTGATTATAACCTGTAAATCCATCCATAAGGGAAAAGATCTCACTCCCCGCATAATCGTTAATGATCTGATCGATAAAAGGGGTGGGATAGTTGTCCTTAAGGCAATCCCGATTGATATCTTGATAGTCAACATAGACTCGAATTGTGCCTTGCTTCTTATCCACAGGGACAATATTGGAAACCCACTCTGTCAGAGGGATCATATATATGAAACCTACTTTAAGAAGTTTCTCAACTTCGGCTTTTATAGCAGTGGCTTTTCAAGGATGCACTGGGCACAGACGTTGGTGCACGGGCTTTGCACCAGGATAGGTGGGAATTTCGTGCACGATGATACTTGGATCAATTCTAGGCATCTCTTCATAAGGCCATGTGAAAAAATCATGGAATTCGTGGAAGAGACTAGTGTACACTTGAATCTCATCAAGAGAACAAGTGAATCCCACATGGATGTTCTTAACAACCCCCGGTTTAACAGAGATTTCGATAAGCATCGTTTGGGTAATATTACTCAAATTTCCTTCTGAGAAAACTTCGTGAGTAAATATTGGCATTTGGAGTGGCGGAGAGGGAACCTAAGATGCAAAATGCTCGATACAATTAGACATTGCCCCCAAGAAAGGCATGAATGAGGAACGATGATGCCCATCTCTCCACGGCAGATCTTTGAGAGACATAGTCTCCACAATAGCTTCGTCAGGCGGAAAAAATTCTCTCAAAGGATTGGGTGAATCTGCATCATCGAGCCAAGGGGATTGAGAATAAACATCAAGAGGCATGTTCAAAGGAACATTATCAGCAGGAGGAGGATCCGATGCGACAATGATCTCATAATAATTGATTTCAACTGGGGTCAGAGGCATCGATTCTCCAAAAGAGGCAACCTGTTCAGGAGAAGGGATGATCCATGGGTCATCCGACGTAGAGATCATATTGACTTGAAGGTATTTGGTGGTGGAATGGGGAAAATACCCATGAGAACGGGGTCCTTGAAAAGACCTGGTCCTATGCTGTCAGGGGGATTAGGAATTTGATCCATGTATGGGACGTTGTTCTCAAAAGAAGAGGTAAAGAAAGACAATTGATCGATAGTAATAATCTTGCCCTCATGTGGAAACTTCAAAATTCGAAAGAGGGTGGACAAAATGCACAACATGGCGTGGGTCCAACTACGACCGAGTAGAAGATTGTACTTGAGTTTTGCATCAATGACTTCCACTTCAACGTTGACAATCTTTCCTTGTAATGTAATCTGTAGACTCGCGAGAACACCCAAGGGTTTCAATTCCCTTCCATTGAATGCCTCAAGGGCATTGCGAGATGAAGTGAGGGCTGGAAAGGCAATGGCCTTCCAACAAGAAAATGACATGATGCAGGTAGATGCACCTTCATCCACCACAGCCCTATGGATGTTGAGACCATTAATACCGACTTGTATAAAAAGCATGATTTCGTGCGGAAGTCGGGGGATGAAATTCTCTAGATCGAAAGTGAGAAGACTAGAATTGGCAGGATCGATACTGTAGATCGCAGATAAAAATTCTTTCCGTTGAGATGGACAACTCTGGAGGACTTCTAACGTGGACATTTCATACAGAGCTTGTGCTAAATCTTCAACAATACTGTAATGTTGAGCAGCACGGGCATTAGGATTATAGGAAGACTTCCAGAGAAAACCTTTAAAAGGTGGCCATATAACGAGTTCAACACTGGGCTTCTCGATTTCAAGGGGGCCAATGGTAGGTGGGGGAGGAGGACCATCAACGACCTCCTTCCCGGCTGCCTGACGTGATCTAGCATAATATTTTGACCAAGTCGCGATGGAAATGGGTGCAGAACCATTCATCATGAAAACTTGAGAGCCGAGCGACGTAGATGGTGCAGATTGATCAACCATCTGGGTCTGTTGAGATGGGAAAGGTTTTTTAAGGACTGCCGGAGCTCCCTGTTACACAGTAATTTGTCACCGTCCGTACCATTCCCCATCCCGCACAATGGAGGACCCATTATGTGACCTGTGAGCAATTTCAAGCCTTGAAAATACCTTCATTTCATCCCTTTCCATGAGGACAACATTTCTCCTGTTTATCATTTCCTGAGCAGACCCCTAAAAACACATGTTTTTGCATTGGCGCTAAGTAGCCGTTATGTACTGCGCGCCAATGGGGAAAATTAACAACGAGCCAGCCAATTGAGCGCTCTGTCCCAGTGTTGTACCGTAGCCACTCTCTTTGTTTATGAAAGTTTTAAAAAAAAAAGAGCGAAGTTTCGATTACAACAACTTCGTGGATGAGTCATCGGGAGTGGTTTCGACTGAATAACCACGACCTTCCTCCTTTGGCCTCTTGTTTCCACCTTATGGGGAACCTCCCAAGGGATAAGGCCTCCCTTCCACTATTGTAGGGATCCCAACCTCCTCCTCTCCTATATAAATATATCCTTCATCCATTGATGAAGGAGGCGCGGGGGAAAAGAGCTGAAGAATTTGAAAGGCGAGAAGGTAAAGAGAAAGGTAAAAGGGCGAGAGTCTTGAAGTGCGGAGCTTTGCATCTCCCTATTCCCAAGTGCCTGTGTGCTGTAAAGAATCCCTTCTTTCCTTAAGGCCCATTCAAGCAAGGAGACCATTGTTACGAGACTCTGGAGAGGTTTCCCTTTCCTTGGCGAGCTTTGCGAGACGTGGACAACCGGGGACCCGTTCGAAGGAGGCTGCGACGTCAGAACTCGGTTGTAACTTCTGTTCGTTTATCACTTTAATAGATGACTATGATTATGGTTCCACTCCTTTTGCAATCATGTTAATGCGAGTAATATCTTTTCTGACCGATATTTAGTTACGTATGCTGGTTCCTATGCATGTATCTGTTCGTCTCTTCTGTGTGCGGGTGTTCGTCCACGGAGATCGTGGAAGGATTGTGATCTGCCAGGGCTGAAGGACGGGGGCATCTTCTTCTTCAGATCTAGCGTTGGAATCCAGGTAGGCTCTTATCCCAAGTCTTTCATTTCGTAACTAGGAGCTTGCGTCATAGCATTGTTTGTTTGTTGCTAGACCCCTGTTGGGCTAGTAGGGATCGCCTCTGTCCGCAGAGGGGATTTACCTCCTCAACAAATTGGCGACTCCGCTGGGGATCGTCCGGTTTTCCTTGTCCCGTTTAGGATTGGTTCGCTTTGATTGTTTCTCCTTGCTTGATGAACCTTCTGGGTTGGATTCTTTCATTATTTTAGCCTCTTGGTTTGCTTAGCTTGTGTTGGTCTCTTTTCGGATTAGCTTGTTTTTTAATTTTCATTGAAGAACTCGACTGGCGCGGGTTTTTACCTGACAGTCGCGCCACTTGGCGCGTGTTGCATTTGTCTGTCTCGCGCCACTCGGCCTCCGGCGCTAGTTTCAAGGCCACAGTCGCGCCACCCCTGTGACTTTTTTGAGTTTCTTCAATTTTTGGCTTTCTGAGCTTGACCAGTACTTTTCTTCTTGATTTCCTGATTGTTTGAGTGTATTGGAGTCTTGTTTGACCGGAATTCACCGCTATCCTTTGGTTTTTTGCCTCTGTCTATCGGTTTCACGATTTGAGCCCTAGGGCATCTAGTGGCATAGTGAATCGAGCCCTCCTTGGGAGTTTTGGTGTCTTGATTGTCCTGTCAACTTGTTGATTGATTCTCCACGCCCTCTTAGCAGTATTTGATTGTTTTGTTGCGTCTTTTGAGTGATTTTTCATTCTTTCATTCAGAATTCGTTTGCCCTTGCTTTGGACCCAGATCACACGGTCCATTGGGTGTTTTCGAGTCTTTCTTCGATTTGAGAGACTTTGGGTCGATTTAGAGATTTGGTTGCTTGCTTTGTTGAGTGAATGTTGTTTTCTTCGCTCTCTTAGTTATCATTTCTCCAATTGTTCCTTTTGTTTTCAGTGCACATTAGCCATTAAACATTGAAAATCAAAAAAAATATATAGTCTCTTTTGTTTTTTTTTAATTAGTGCAAATTGTCATCTTTTCCGTATTACTAGTGATTAGTGTTTGAATGAAAAGTGTGCAATTGCATTAGTTGCATTAGAGACATTCTTGTTTGTATTCCGTTCATTCCGTTTGTATAAAAGCTCTCAACTCTCATTTAACTAGTTTTCATCGAACGAAATGTTGCATCGTGGCATATAGCTTGCATTTAGGAGACACTACATACGATAAGGCCTGGAAATTGAAACTTAATTGAAGATCAACTATAAAATTTATTCAATTAACCTAAGGCAACATTGGAACTTAACGCAACATATTTAGAAGGTCTAGGCTAGAGACGTGTTCCGGCGTCGTTAAACCTAGCAGCCGTCGTTCGCCTTTTGGCTTTAGACGGCGCTAGTACGGACTTGCGCTCCCCGTACCGTCGCGTATATAAAGGGAGACCCCTATAGGTTTTCAATCCTTTATCCACAGGAAGCCGAGTCTGCCGCCCTATACCCGTGATACACCGAACACAGCATTCGGGGAGACTACCTGCACGTACGGAAAGTCCTTGGTCGATTTCTGTTTCATTATTGAAACCAAGGTGTATATTGCGGTTCACGGATATTTGGTACACCCTTTGTGCCTAGTTTTTCCTGAGCAGTCATTTGGTCTTTTCTGACTCCCTAAACTTGAAAAGACCGTCAAGCGCTTGTCCTTTCACGCTTGTGTCAACTCTGAAAGAGATAGAGTCATCTTTTATCGTTTCTCGACTCTTGAAACATGAAACGGTAGAATTTCTTACTTTCCAATGTGGTAAAATTAATCGCCCACGATTACACGCCCGTTTAGATATTGCTTGTTGGCCGTTTGATCGTGTGTCTTAAACTCTTTTTTCAGCCCGTGTGTGGTTTTGAGTGTTGATGGCAACTTTTTCAGTGTTTACCAACCAAGGAATCCCTTCAGAAGGGAATCCTGGTCATTTTCCTCCTTTTGGGAATGTTGGTGCTCCTTATATGGCAACGTTGTCCCTTCGTGGGTTAACTGTTGGGTTGCCTGTTTGGTTGTTCTCAACCTCTGTCATTCCGAATGTCTCAGTTACTGGTCAATCAGCTCCTCCACCCGAACCACATCATGTTGATTCTAAGGTGGACCTCTCCCCTTCTTCGCCTGTTTCTGAGTCCTCCTCCTCCTCTTCGCCTGGTGAAAGTCTGGATTCAAGTAACCAGGTGGCTAAGAAGAAGAAGAAGAAGACGAAGAAGAAGAAGTCCGATAAGCGAGAGGCTAAATGTACGGCTACTGCCTCCGAGATGTCTCCTCTTGATAAACCTTCCAACCCTCCTCGGAAAGTCAAGTTCCCCTGCATGTTGTGCACGAGAGACCATCTTCTTCGAGACTGCCCTGGCATTCCCAAGGTACTCGAAGTATGGTCCAACGGTCGCCCACCGTTGTCTTTGGCTTCCGGGAGTCAGGTTGGGGGCACTGGTAAGGCTCCTAAGAAGCAGGGTAAGATCACCAATCCCTGTAAGTTGTGTGAAGGGCACCATGCTATTCACCTTTGTCCTTATATGGATGAAGCCAAGAAAGTCTTGGACAACCTGACTGTTTCTACACCACGCCTCCCGGCTGGTTATAAACAGCTTTCTTTGAGTCTTCCACCGGCTGATGCCGTGATTGGTCAAGGGTCATCCTTGGTCGATCCCACTCCTCCAGAAATTTAGATTCAGGAATCCGTTCTCGACCAACCATTGGTCGTGGGATCGGTCGAACTGGCCCCGTCCGCGGTGCACCAGGTATTTTCTGTCGAGAGTGGATCTCACACCCCTCATGTCCTTCTGGTCTCCTTCAGATTCTTCAGACTTGGAGAAAGATTCTCCTGTCCCTGTGCTTCAAGAAGCCCCTCCTCCACCTCCCATGATGGAGGCTCCAGAGGATATTCCTCCCACCTTCGAGATGGAGGTCATGGAGGAGGCTTCTGCTTCCGTAACATCAGGGGAAGACCTTCGCTTGTCGATGGTAGCCCCTCCGGGTAGTTTGGTCGCTTCCTTTGACTGGAATCGATTTGCAGGATTTCGCCTTCCATCTTATGTGCCTTTCGAGATCACAGTACAGGCTCTTGGTCTGGTTGTACCCAGCACCATTATAGACGAAGGTGCCTCTGTTAGTATTCTGTCATCAACTACCTGGCAAGCTTTCGGTTCGCCGCCGCTTGCGCCCATTACTTAGAATCTGTTGACATTTAATAGAAGGACGAGTCAACCATTGGGGATCCTTCCAAGGTTACCGATTACTTTGGGAGGCAAAACCGTCCATATGGACGTGATGGTTGTTCCAGGCCCCTTGGATTTCAATCTGCTCCTGGGGCGCGATTACACCTATGCCATGGGAGCGCTCGTATCCTCCCTCTTTCGTGTGGTCTGTTTTCCGCATGAAGGAAGGATTGTGACCATTGATCAGCTGTCATTCTTTGGTCCTAATGTGGCAACTGGTCCGCCATCACCCCCTCCTGGTTTTTATCCACCCGTTGTATCTGCTCCACCGCGGGTCAACTATGTGGCTACCTACCCCGTGCCTGTGCTCAGTGATGATGTCGTCGTGCATCGAGTGCTGGGGGCATTGGGTCCTGACTTCCAGGATGATTTCCTCCCATCTGGTGTGGAACTCTTGGAAGCGATGACTTCTCATTCATTATGATGAAGTCGATCGGAGCATAGTTCTTTTCCTTGTGTCAAGCTCCTTAAAAAATGAAACAAGCTGGTTAGAGCACAGCTCCCTCCCTGTGTCAAGCTCTTTAAAAAATGAAACCAGGTTGTCGGAGCATAGTTCGTTCTGCTTGTGTCAAGCTCCTTAAAAAATGAAACAAGGTTGTCAGAGCATAGTTCCTTGTCTTGTGTCAAGCTCCTTAAAAAATGAAACAAGGATGTCTGAGGATAGTTCTTTTAATGTGTCAACCTCGTTAAAACAATGAAACACGTTCCCGTTCAATTCGAGTCTTTGATAAGATCTCGTAAAATCCCAGTCGAGTCTTTTCTTTTGATCTCGTAATTTGAACCTTCACTCCATCTCCTTTTCATATGGACTGAAGCTTGGGGGGCATGTACCTCGAATTGAGTCACCATGCTGGGGGGCATGCTTACTATTTCAAGCATAGTTTGTTTCCGTTTCAAGCTTGTGTAAAAATGAAACCGGTTTCAAGCATAGTTTATCTTTGTTTCAAGCTTGTGTAAAAATGAAACCAACTTCAAGCAAAGTTTCCTGATTTCAAGCTTGTGTAAAAATGAAACCTTTCCCATTTTACCCCTTGTGATTGTCATCTTATCAGCCTATTTTTCCAGATGAGCCTTGGTTTTCTCACTCCATCGTCATTATCTGCTTGGCCGATCATATGCCTTCACTTGGTTGTTTTACCCGTTCCTGAGGAACCGCTGCTATGAGTGGTCTTGTTAGCCAGCCTCTCGACCTTTATTTGTTCAGAGTAGTTCCACCATTACCGGAACCAGTTGCTACCCTTTATACCACTCGTTCCTCCAGGAGGAGTCATATTTCAGCTCTTTTCTGACTCTCTAAACATGAAAAGATTGCCGAGGCCCTTGTCTTTTCGATCTCGTTAAAATGGACACGAATCGACATTCACCCAGTATAAGTTTAACCCTTTTTCGGGCTGGGCTGGATCGATTACGAAAAAGGAATACCCTAGCCTATCGCGACTAGGAGGTTTTCCCGGATATTGTTTTCTACCTTTTCGGATCTGGGAAACTATTTACGAAAAGGGACCTGTGGAGTTTTCTTTTCTGCTGTCTTTTCAAACTCTCTAAACATGAAAAGACGCCGAGTTCTTCCTTTGTCAGACTCGTTAAACTTTGATGACATCGGAAATTGTCAATCATGACGTTATTCGAGTTTTTCCTTCCTAGGGCTCGTTAAATGTACTAGGATGGATTCGTCCAAAGGACGGATTTATATGACAAGCATATGGTATCCTCTTCAAGCTTGTGTAAAAATAAAGAGGTACTCACCGAAATGGTGGGGGAAAAATGGAACCATCGTCGTTGTCGTCGGCAGTATGTCGCTCTTGAACATGGCACTTGTCTGCATTCGTGTCGGGTTGGGGACATCTCATCTCGCTGCTTCACTTTGCTTCCATGGGTTGGGTAATCTCTTTTGACCTCTCATCTGTTCGCTGCCTCGTCGCCATGACCTTTGATCCGTTGATGTCAAATACTGCCAAATCCATTGTCGTGCCGTTCGTATGTTCAAGAGAAGTTGGCCTCTGCAAATATCAACCTTCCTCTGTTTCTCATATGGTCCTGATTCACAACAAAACATTATGTTCCTCTGTCTCGTGTCGATGATGTGGGAATCATTATGGCCCACCTTCGATCAAGGTCACTTCCTGTCGACTTCAACTCATTATCCGGGAAGTTGGTCTAGAGACTCCTGATGGTACCTTGGAGCCTGCATGCCTCAATGGCAGGTTCGTCGCATTCGACGTGAGGTTTTCATCATTGGCCTCCGATCGCATGATTCTGCGGGTGTTCGACGTCAGCTCATTTATTCACACGCCGTAGATTGTACCTGTAGTACCTTGAGGACCATCGTCATTATTGGTGGTTTCTCTCGCGTCTGTTAACATCTTTCATCATTGGCTGGTAATCAGACGATGTTCTTGCATGTTCGACACCAGCTCACACATTCGCATGCTAGAACTTGTACTTGTTTGGGTCGAGATGGAGCGCAAGACCCTGGATTGTGTCTGTTGTAATCCAGGCTGCGATTGTGGATTATTGTCATTATGTACATGACTCATGATTGGATGGCTGTGACCATACCTGAGTCTATTTGTTTGATCTTAGTTGGATGGCTGCGCCCATACCCTAGATCCGGATTATAGCATACTCTGTTCGGATGGCTGCGTCCATACCATATATATACATCATGTACTTGAGATATCAGTTGTATCTTTCTGTGCAGGTTTTCCGACGGCGGGCCTTCATTTGGACATGTTCTCGTAAAGCATTTCACCCCTCTCTCTCTCTCGGGCCTCATGCTTTAGGGGGCATCTGTTACACAGTAATTTGTCACCGTCCCTACCATTCCCCGTCCCGCACAATGGAGGACCCATTATGTGACCTGTGAGCAATGTCAAGCCTTGAAAATACCTTCATTTCATCCCTTTCCATGAGGACAACATTTCTCCTGTTTATCATTTCCTGAGCAGACCCCTAAAAACACATGTTTTTGCATTGGCGCTAGTAGCCCGTTATGTACTCGCGCCAATGGGGGAAAATTAACACTGAGCCCGCGCCAATTGGCGCTCTGTCCCAGTGTTGTACCCGCGCCACTCTGTTTATGGAAAGTTTTTTAAAAAAAGGAGGCGAAGTTTCGATTACAACGACTTCGTGGATGAGTCATCAGGAGTGGTTTCGCCTGAATAACCACGACCTTCCTCCTTTGGCCTCTTGTTTCCACCATATTGGGAACCTCCCAAAGGATAAGGCCTCCCTTCCACTATTGTAGGGATCCCAACCTTCTCCTCTCCTCTATAAATATAGCCTTCATCCATTGATGAAGGAAGCGGAAAAATGAAAGGTAAGAAAGGCAGAGAAAAGGCGAAAGGTAAAAGGCGAGAGTCTTAGAGTGGAACTTTCCATCTCCTCTTCCCCGAGTGCCTTTGTCTTTGTAAAGAATCCTTTCTAACACATAAAAGGCCTATTCGAGCAAGGAGACCATTGTCACGAGACTACGGAGAGGTTTCCTTTCCTTGGCGGGCTTTGCGGGACGTGGACGCGGGGACCGGATTAGGAAGGAAGGCTGTGACGTCAGAACTTGGTTGTAATCTCTCTTCGTTTATTATTTAATAGATGATTATGATTATGGTTCCACTCCGTTTTCCATCATGTTAATGCGAGTAACATCCTTTCTGACTGATGTTTAGTTACGTGTGCCGGATTTTACGCTTATATCTTGTCGTTTCTTCCATGTGCAGGTGTTCATCCGCGGAGATCGTGGAGGGATTGTGATCTGCCGGGGCTGAGGAACGGGGATGCTTCTTCTTCAGATCATAGTGTTGGAATCCAGGTAGGCTTCTATTCCTAGTCTTTTCATTCGTAACTAGGAGCTTGCGTCATAGCATTGTTTGTTTGTTGCTAGACCCCTGTTGGGCTAGTAGGGATCGCCTCTGTCCGCAGAGGGGATTTACCTCCTCAACACTCCCTTAATGCATTTTAGTAGTTGACTAACCTCAGATCATCGAGGACAATCTTTAGTGTAGTGATCCTCTTCACAAATTAGGTAGGGATACTTTGGTTTTAGGTTTTAAGTCGTGAACCATTAAGGAAATGGTTTAGACGATTTTGGTTTTGGGGCATCGGATTTGGCTTTGACTTTGCCCTTCTTTTTCCCTTTAGAGGTTTTTTCTGCAGGATTGGCCTAAACGGCATTGACCTTCACGGTTTACCGAGTCTGGAAGCGGTGAGAAGAAAAAGTAGTGGAAGGAGTCGGTTTACGCTTCCGTTGGAAGACACGAGGAAGTCCCCGGAGTGACAGAACCAATAACATTGTCTATTGATGGGGTAACCAGTGCTTTAGAGGTCCCTGGTCGCGGGGCATTAGTCAAGATGTCATATAACATGCCCGATTGAGAGTACACTAAATCTAGGTATTGGACGCGAGCAATGGCCTATTCCTCGATTACACATGCCCCTATAGCATTGTCCTATGCAATCTTATTGAAAAAGGAGGTCGTGACCCAGTGAGTCAGAAGCTGATCAGGAATTTCAAACTTGATCAGACGACGATGATGCCTCCACTAGTGAATGTGATCTAAAATATGAGTAACTTTGTCCTATTTTAGAGATGTCAGGAGATGCTTCCTGGCTTCGTAACGAACTGGTAGCTGTAAATGCATGAGGAACACCATAGCTAGAGTATTAAAATCTTGAAAAATACCATGAGGTAGTTCAATGTACCATTTAGCAGTAGTGTCGGTAAGAGTGCGCTAGAAAAGACGCAGACGAACCGAGTCATCTACCAAAGAATTCAAAGAACACCATAAGTGGTATGTCATGACGTGTGCTTGGGGGTCTTCTCCAGATTTCTCCTCAAAATTAGGACAATCACTAGGCACCTTCGTCATAACTGGAGGCCTATATGGATTATGAAGAATCAGATCATTGGTCAATTTGGACACGTCCAGTAACTCCAACGTGGCGAGAAAAGCTAATTAAGGGTTAAAAGGCATGTTAGGTCCCTGATAAGCACCTGTATCTATACTCCATCTTGGTTGAGCATAACTCTGCCCCCATTGGTTCTGTCTTGGAGGATTCTGACCATAGGGGGTAGAAGCCGGATAATTGGGTTGATACAACCGCTAAAAACTAGGATACGATGTTTGATAACTAGGATACTGATTCTAAGTATACATGGGTCCCAATTGAGCAGTGTGCTGCAGAGTATAAGTATACCCTTGATATTAAGGGTAATAACCAGATCCTTGAGGCGGGTTGTAAATTGGTCGAAACTGAACTTGAGGGTAGTAGTCGCCTTGGGGTCGAATGGGCTACTGGTAAGTGGGACCCTACTGAGTCGAATAAGTCGGGCCCACAGGTGGATTCGGCTGTGGCATAGAATAGATTGGTGGTTGAGTAGGGTTAACAGGTTGCGCAGGTTTTCCTGGTTGAACAAGTTGACCTGGATGATGAGGGACACCAGGTTACCCTGGTTGAGCAGGTTGGCCTGATGGCAGGAGTGGGCCAGGTTGTGCCTGATAACCAGGTTGACCTGGGATAGGACCATAGGATGGCCCTAGCTATGCAACATTTTGACCAATTGGAAAATGAGGTTGTTGAGGTTGCACCAATGGTTGAGAGGGATGGTTTTTCCCCCCAGGACCATATGGAGGTCGAGGTTGATTCACCGGTTTCCCTACCGGTCCTTGAGGTTGCCTTGGTTGGACCACAAGGTGAGGCTGTAAAGGTTGACCTTGAGGATTGTAAGACTTCCCTTGCGGGCCGTAAAATAATCCTTCTTGGACCGAAGGTTGTCCTTGTAAGGGTTGCCCTTGCAGATCGTATGCATACCCTGGTTGGGTCGAAGGTTCTCCCTGGAAGGGTTGTCCTTTTGGGCCAGAAGCATATCCTTTCTAATAAAAATATTTTCCCTGAAAGGGTTGTCCTTGTTGGTTAGAAGGTTGCATAGGCAGGGTACGTATAAAACCATTAATATACTGATAAGCCTCAGAAGTCGGAAAAAGAATCGGGTTACCATGCTCATCATATTGAAATGGAAATGAGTAGAGCGGGGTACCATCCGCTCCATAATGAGAAAATTAAGGATGATTAAGATCCTGAGATGACTGATCAACTTGGGATATCGGTGGCTATAAATTCATCTGATACTCCTCGGGAGAAAGGTTTTCAAGAATACCCAAAGGTATATAAACGTCTTCAGGAACTGACGAGGTCCTAGTTGATTGAGTGGTGACAACAGGCATAGACGTAGCCATGCATACAGTAGGCATAACAAGTGTCGATGTGACAAAAGGAGATTCCGTGAGAGGTGTCTATTGTGACATCCCTAACGAGGGAATGATCGGTTCGGTGGACGGAGTCGATATTCCCATAGAGGCAATAGTGGCCATGACCTGACTTAAAGACCTATATCAAATTGGGACCAATAGACCAGGTGAAGACAGAACAGAAGGTTCAGGGATGTCTTCGGGAAAAAGCTAGTAGTCTTCACCAGAAGTAGGAATTCCCTCAGTAGGAATAGGACTGGATGAGTCCATATCTAACCCTGCCGTAAGATCTTCTAAAAGATGATGGGGACTAGGAGGTATGACAACAGCCAAAAATGGTCATCTCGATGTAAGAGGAGGGAAGTGTTCCCCAACTCCAAATCCAAACCAAGCGTTGGAAAAGGGCCAATTAAACTCAATTGGTCCTCCAAAGGGATGTTCAGATATAACTGATCCCCCAAAGGGAAGCTCGGATATAGTGGGCTGCTGATGCTCAGCAGCAAACTGAGAGACTTCTGATGAATTGTATCTATAAAGGCTACCAATAGACGAAACTGATGGTTCCACCACGGTGATTATAGCAAAAAGAGGAAGAGATCAAAAACAAATACACGCAGGAAAAAACCAAGGCAAACAAAAATAGGCCGAAAAATCAATCTCTAAATGGGCGTGTGATTGTAGGTGATTAATTTTACCACATTGAAACTGGAAAATTTACTATTTCATGTTTTTAAGAGTCTAGAAATGAGTAAGAGATGACTCTATCACTTTCAATTTTGAAACAAGCATGAAAGGACAAGCGCTTGATGATATTTTCAAATTTAGGGAGTCAGTAAAGATCAAAATGACTACTCTAGTAATCTAGGCAAATGGGTGTACCAAATATCCGTGAACTGCCATATACACCTTGGTAAAAATGAAAGATAAATCAACCATGGACTTAACTTATGTGCAGGTAATCTCTCCGAATGTTGTGTCCAGTGTATCACGGGTAAAAGGCTGCGGACTTGGCTTCCTATGGATAAAGGATTTGAAACCTAATGGGGTATGCCTTTATATACGCGATGGTATGGGGAGCACAAGTCCGTACTAGTGCTGTCTATAGCCAGATGGCTAGTGACAGCTGCTAGTCTTAAAGACACTGGAACACGTCACTACCTTAGACTATGTTGTGAAACCAACTCCAAAAATAGAAGAAAAGAGATACCAACACCTTAGAAATAAGCTACTTCGAGGGGGAAACCTCCAATACATTACATGAATGAACAATTCTTGGATGATACAAATGACCAAAACCTCCTTCTATATATAAGAGTCCATGGGGCCACAATATAATCCTAGTGGGGCCAGAATGTAATCCTAGCCGACCTAACAATAATACTGTAAGGGCACAATAATAAAAATATGGGGGTTACAAGCGTACAAAAATAAAAATAAGGGGGGATACACTAACATAATAAGGGAATACACTATTAATATAGGGACTTAACATGCCTCTCTCCTTCAAACAAGTGTTGTCCTCAACGCTTTATTATTTCTTGATGCTTTTGTATAAAATTCTCATCCTCCCATGTGGAGTATTCTACAGGAAAGTTATTCCACTTGCTGAGATACTCTAAAATTGATCGTATTTTTCGAGTTCTTGATTCTGTGTCTGCTTCATAAGTTATTTCGATGTGATGTTGATCTTCCTGTTGTTTCATTAGATTCTGGACCAAAGTTAGGTTAGCCTTTAAGAGTTGGAGAACTTGTTGTTGATGTTCGATGTGATATTCCACTAATTTAACATCCATATTAGCTATTATTTGATCCTTCAAACCATCCAACTTAGCCTTCATTTCTACTTTTCAACCATCTATGTCATCTTCACTTTCTCTTCGTAATATCGAAATTTATTGCACTTGGTATTCTAATTTTGATATCTGATACTGCAATTCTTCCTCTTCATGCGACATAGTATATATTTTTGAGGGCTTAATGGGTATGGAATTATTTTTTGGAGGCATTATATAACTCAATATTATAAAAATTCTAAAATGTTCCCTTGGAATCACTTCAAACTTCTTTTTCAAACAAACGTTATGCAATTTTAAAAACCAAATACACACATTTTACTTTCTTTTGAGGAGCTCGATATTGAAATTGAATTATCTCTATAATTACAGATCCTCAATATTTTAAATTTAGCCCTATAGTAGCCATCTAAAGCTTCTTTCCAATGCCATAAGTATGATCTGATTTGGATTCTTCAAGGCAAAGTTATGTCCAATCTCCCAAAATGACCCAATTTTGGACTGGTTCAGTAGAGTGAACTTGTACGACTTGCCACGTGTCACTGTTTCCTCCTTTGGCTCTGAAATTGATAGACCGAAAACTAAATTCTGTGTACTTGCAGCCAATTTTTACAACATTCCAATCCAATGCTCAGAGAGAGAGCTATGAATATTTTCCCACGATCACCTCTTTGAGATGAAATTCAAAAGCCTCAAAAAGCCCTAACTTCCATAGATCATATCTCCGAAAATATTGCAAACGAATATCTGAAATTTTTCGATGATGTTCCTCATGATTGTGACTTCACACTCTAAAGATTTCAGCTTCTGAACCTTTGTAGAAAAAAATTTATTACGAAAATACCATGATGACCTGTTTAGGTTAAATTCAGGAGCCTGCAAAATGACCTAACTTGCATAGATCATATCTCCAAAAATATTGCGAATCAAGCTCTGAAATTTTGTGACGATGTTCCTCAGGATTTTTTCTTCTTACTCTAAAAATTTCGGATTCTGAACCTTCGTAGAAAAAAAATTATAGCGAAAATTCCACGATGACCTGTTTGGAGCAGCGAAACCCTAGAATCTCAAAGCTCTGATACCAAATGTTGTGAAACCAACTCCAAAAAGAGAAGAAAGAATGCAACGCCTTAGAAATAAGCGATTCTAGGGGGCAACCTCAAATAGTACATGAATGAACAATTCTTAGATGATACAAATGACCAAAACCTCCTTCCATATATAGGAGTCCATGGGGCCACAATATAATCCTAGTGGGGCTACAATATAATCCTAGCCGACCTAACAATAATAATGTAAGGGCACAACAATAACAATATGGGGGTTATAGGGGTACAACAATAACAATAAGGGGGGCTACACTAACACAATAAGGGAATACACTATTAATATAGGGACTTAACAGACTACTGGATGTTCCGTTAAGCTTCAATGTTGCCTTAGGTTAATTCAGTAAATTTTAAAGTTGATCTTCAATTTACGTTTCAATTTCAAGGCCCTATCGAATTTTGGATCTCATAAAACCTCTAGACACAGACTACATTCCACAAAACGTCATTTCGTTCAATGAATAGCTATCTACAGGAGAGTTGAGAGCTTTCAAATGATAGCGAAATGAACACACAAAAATATCCACTACCGATTTCAATGCAAGCTAATGAAACTGGAAAATTTTTCTCTAGAATTATACAACACTAGTAATGCGAAATATTTTTCAATTTTCACTATGCCAATCAAAAAATGCAAAAGAATTTTTTGTATTTTTCAATATATTAGAGCAAATGCACTAAATAAATGAAAAACTAATGAAAACGTCAATTTAAGAATGATAAAGAGAGAGATGAAACAAAACAAGTTCACTCAACTCAAACAAACACAATCAAGACTCAAACCGATGACAAAATCCCTCAAATCGAAGAAGAATCTCGAAAGAGACTCAAACAAGTCGTGTGATCTAGGCTTGGAGCAACAAAAAGCGAAACTGAATGAAAGAGAGGACAATCACTCAATAAATGCAGTGACTCAATTGGATTCAGCAAGATGAATGCAAAGAAGCAGAAACAAAGTTGACCGGGAAAGAAAAGACCCAAAACTCCCACAGGAGGCTCAGCACACTGAAGCACCTAGAAGCCCTAGGGCTAAAATGAAAAACTGACAGAAAAGGGAAAAAAACCAGAGGAAAAGGGCTAAACATAGTAAAAAATGACTTAAAAGCACTCAAACAATCATAAAAAATGAACCAGGACCAAAACTCAAGCTCAAAGTGTCCAAAAACAGGAAAACCCTAAAACCAAGTAGGGTTGGCGCGCCTGTCTGGCTGTAATCTGCGTCAAACAGGGGATGGTGTGGGTGCCTAACTAGCAACTCGCGCCCTTTGGCGTGAGTTTCAGAGGTATAACCACGCCAATCAGGGTTACCCTAGAAAAATATGAAATGAACTAACAGAGGCTAGATCTAGTCTTCTGGGGGTTGAACAAGGTTTTAACACCAAGGAAGGTGAACCAGAAAAGCAGACTGATCAAACAAAGAGCCAAAAAACAACCCAATGGAGGAAGGACCAACTCCCATTGATCCTTAGTGGAGTCGCCAAATTTTTGTGAGGTAAATCCCCTCTGCAGACAAAGGCGATCCCACTAGCCCTAGAGTGGGTCTAGCAACAATCGAAACATGCAAAGCTATTGATTCCTATTTATCGTTAGCCCCCCATGAATTTTCTAGACAGCGCCTGTGGGCTGTGGGGCTGTTTTGAGCCTTCAAGGAATGCATTTCCCCCGAAACACATCATCGTTGAAGCCTCCTCGTGCCTTTTCATTGATAAATCTTCAACCGTTAATCAAGCTATAAAAAGCCTCTCGTTGTGAAGAAGAATACCCCAAAAGGCCTTTTTCCTCTCATTTCATTCCCACTTAACCCCGTTTCTTCACCTTTTTCGCCTCTCTTAATTCCTCATTCTAACCCCTTAAAAATCACCCAAATCCCTTTTAAACCTTTTAAAGTACCTTTGTTCGACTTAAAACCCCTTATTCCCTTTACCGAATGCCTCCTTTGGCCTTAAATGCATTAAAAATAGGCCAAAAACCACTTTCCACTTTATAACAGGCTAAGCCCCCTTCGGCCCAGCCCCGAAACCAGTTCACCTCCATGCCACCAGGAGCCGAGACCAAGCGCTAAGCCCATAGGCGCATATCACAATCGGAACATTCAAATGTGCGCATTTCTTTGTTAAATGGTTTTCTCCGATGCGATTGAAACTTTGTTCTGAGAACCTCTGCTTCGATCTCCGCTGTCGATTTCCCTTTAATAAAATGGCTCGACGCTAATCACATCGCACCCATCGCTTCTTCCCTTTCCTCCCTCCGATTTCCTGCCGACCGTCGATCTACAACCATGATCTGACGGCTATCGCATAATCGGAGCATCGCCGATCGCAAGTTTTCAATGCATCCCCCTCTGCGTCCCTCGATCGCGATCCTCCGATCCGATCATAGCCGTTGATCTCTCGAGATCTAACGGTCCAGTTTTCATCGCTCCCGCTCACCACACCAACTTTCCCCCCACCGATTTAACCTCTGTCGTTGATCTGGCTCCAGATCAGACGACTGGCGTTTAATCGCACCATCGCCAATCACAAGTTCACAATGTGCCAAACCCATCGCTCCCCCATCGTTAGGACCGTCGATCCAATCATGACCGTCCATTCAACCCAGATCCAACATCTCACGTTTAATCACCCCCGGCCCCATGCCGGGTCCCACCATCAAACTCATTTCATATGTTTTCGCATATTCCCCTTTGTATCACTATTCAAATGCCCAAACCTTAGTGTTTAACACTAAAGATCATTCTTCCGCCATTCTTTCACTTCTCCCACAGGCCTCCACAACATTTCTTCCACCACCCCTGGATTTTATAATTGGTTCATTTATTGTGCAGGGTTCACAGGAGTGATGAATTCACTCTATTTTCAGTAATCATAGTGACTATGATTCAAAATACAGAGACGGCTGCCGCAGCGGAGACCACTGTATCAGCAGAAAGGATTAAAGGGGGTTTTAAGCCTGTTATTGAATAATTAATGCTTAACCCCATGTTCAAAGGAAGAAGGCGCATTGGGAAGACTAAGCACACTAAACACTGTTACCGATGAAATAGGTAACCGCACGATTACCTACTTTTTTTTTGGTAGCATAAAAAGCACCCGATTTTGAAAAGTGGTGATGTAGAATAACCTTCTTCTTTTTTTGAGCACATTTTTGACACTCTAATATTTTTATTTATGAAGTATGAATATTTGTTGTAAAATTTTAGTGATTTTCATGCTAATTTTGAAACGTATTGATGCAACATCAACTTTTTTTTCTAGAGCGGTGATTTTCATGCTAATTTTGAAACGATTGAAGTGCAAAGATCAACCTTTTTTTTTTAGAGTGGTGATTTTCATGTTGGTAACAAAACACAAAACTTAGATAAATATATATATATAATATATAAACAATAAAAAAAACCAATAAAAATGTAAAAATAAAAAAAAATAACTCGTAAAAATAAAAAATTTAAACAAAAATAAATAAATAAACAAAAAAAAAACAAAAATATTCAAAAATTATATCAAAAGAAATGACAAAATTTGAAAAAAAACACATAATTTAAATAAAAAAAACAAAAATTAACCAAAAAAAAAAAAAAAAAAAAACATCAAAAACATTTTTTTCTAAGTTACTAAAAAAACCATATAATTAGAAGAAAAAAAATTTAAAATAGAAAATTTAAAAATAATTTAAATTACAAAATTAAAATTTAGATTAAAAAAATAAAATACAAAAAAGAAAAAATTAAATATAAAAATTAAAATTAAAATAATAATAATAATAAGAAAACAAAAATACAAATTTTAAAATTAACCAAAAAAAAAAAATACAAAAAACAAAAACAAAACAAAAACAAAACAAAACAAAATTTAAAATTGAAAAAGAAAATTAAAATAAAAGAATTAAAATAAAAAAAACTATCGTAAACAAAAAAAAATGAAAAAACCACGTGCAAATAATTAAAAAAAAAATATCCATAAATTTACTGTTTTTTTTTAAATGAAACAATTTATAAATTTTAAAAATGAAAAACTAAATACACTAAAAGATTAAAAAAAAAAAATTAAATTAAATTAAAATTTAATAAATTTAATAAATAAATTTGAAAGTTTAAAAAATAATTAATCAAAAATATTAAATTTAAAAAAAAAAAAAAAATCAAAACAAATTAAATTTAAAATAAAAAATTTGAATTAAAAAAAAAATATATATATATATTAAAAATTAAAAAAAAAAACCAAAAAAAAAAGAAGCTTTTTTTGATCGTGGTGGCGCCGCCAATCGGCCTCCTGCCCAAGTGGTGGCACTGCCAATCGGCCTCCCGCCCAGGTGGCGGCGAAGGTGGCAGCTGGGCGGGCGGAGAGGCTGCATGCAGCCCCCCACTCACCCAACAGCTGGCCTCCGCCGCCACTTGGGCGTGAGGTCGATTCCGGGAATCGCCCTCTCGCGTTGCGGAAGGGCGATTCAGGGTGATTCCCGGAATTGGCCTCCCGCCGCGGGAGGGCGATTCCAGGAATTGGCCTCCCGCCGTGGGAGTGCGATTCCAGGAATCGGCCTCCCGACCAGCGATCGGCCTCCGTCGCCACTTAAGCAGGAGGCCGATTAGCGGCGCCACCACGATCAAAAAATTCTTTTTTTTTTTTAATATTTTTTTTTTAATTTGATTTTTTAATTCAAAAAATTTAATTTTTTTTTTAATTTAATTTTTATATTTGAAATTTATTTTTATATTTTTCTTTTTTTTGCTTTTTTAATTTTTTTTTAAAATTTTATTCATTTTTTTTGTCTTTAATTTTTTTCTTCTAAATTTTGTTAATAATTTTTATTAAATTTTGTATTTTTTTTATTTAATTGATTTTTTATTATAAAATTTTACGTCTAGCTTTTTCATTTAATTTTTTAAAATTTAGTAAATTTGTTTTTTTTTTTTTAATTTATTTGAATTTAATATTTTTTTTAATATTTTAATTTTTTATTATTATTTTTTTAATTATATAAAATTTTTATATTTTTTTTTATTTCAATTAAAATTGTGTATTTAAAATTAGATTTTTTTTTAATTAAACTTAATATTTTCAAATTAATTTTATTTTTTTATTTTTTTATTTTTTATTTTTTATTTTTTATTTTTTTTTAATTTAATATATTTTTTTTAAATTTTAAATTTTAATTGATTTTTAAAGTTTTTTAACTTTTTATTTTAACAATTTTTTTTTTTTCCTCTATATTTAAAATTTATTTTTTATTTCAAAATTTATTTGTTTATTCATTTATTTATTAAAATTTAATTTAATTTTTTTAAATTTAATTTGTTATTTTAATATTAACATTTTTTTCTTAATTTAATAAAATCTAATACATATATTTTTCATTTAAGTTCATATATATATATATATAATTTAAATTTAATTTATTTTTTAAAATCTATTTGTTTTTTTAATATATATTTTTTTAAATTTAATATTTTTATTGTATTTTATTTTTCATTTTTTATTTTTAATTAATTTTTAATTTTTTTACTTTTAATTTCAATAATGTTTTTTATTTTTTATTTATTTTTATTTTAAAGTTTTAAATTTATTAAAATTTCATATATTTCTTTAAATTTATTTATTTTTTAAATTTTTTATTTTTAATTTAATAAACATTTTTTTTTATTTTTAAATTTAATTTCTATATTTTATTTTTTATAGTTTCTTTCTTTTTTTAACTTGTTTTACTTTTTAATTTAATATTTATATTTTGTTTTTATTTTTATTTTTTTATTTCTATATATTTTGAAATTTTAATCTTTAATTTTTTTTTTCTTAAATTTTAGGTGTTTTTTTTAATGTTTGAATTAAAATTTTTTATTTTGTTTTTATTTTTATTTTTTATTCCTATATATTTTTAAATTTTAAGCTTTAAAATGTTTTTATTTTTCAAATTTTTTTTTTTTTCTTTAATTTTAGGTTTTTTTTAATGTTTGAATTTTAAAAATTAAAAAATGTTATTTCTATTTTTTAAAATGTCAAAAATATGACACATTTTTTTTTTTGTTATTCCAGCATCAACTGGTTTTGTTTTGAGGGTGTTTTCTCAATCCTTTTTTCAAGAAACAATTTTGTTTTTAGCATAATTTTATAAAATGTTGAAATTTGACCTTCAAAAAAAACCAAGTGTGTTCTGGAATACACTTTTTTTTGTTTTTGGGGTGTTTTTTCATGTTTTTTGAGTCTTGTTGGGCTAGAGTTCCCGTTTTGAGGTCAGGTTACCTATTTCATCGGTAACAGTGTTACTAATGAGTTACATTAGTACATTCATATAAGCAGAGCACCGTTTCTCCAAAATGACACCTGCCTTCAGAAGCCTCCATGCCTCCTCGAGCCCAGAAACAATTAATTACACTGGCAGAACCTTCTTTAAGACTGTCAGACAGCAGTTATGGAGGTATGGAGTGGCCTACAGACCCTTCCATCCAGTTCACTTATTCCAGAAGGCAACGCAAAGTTCCAAACAGCCAGAAGGACTTCAAAAAACATCAGAGGTCAATACCGACCTGATAGAGACCTCTGAACTAGACTACAGAGTACATCACTGCAGAACCATTAAGCAGAGTGGGCTCGAACACCTCCTCCACTCTGTCTTAATGAATCAAATTAAATGAACATCTACTCCTGCTATTATTCATTATCCTATAAGAATCCCCAAGAACATATTGTAAAGGGTTCGACTGTTGTTGTGGTAGTTGTAGGGATTCATTTTGACTGATAGAATAGTCTTGGGAGGGCGTAGCAGCGTAGTTTGTAATGTAGTAGGCTAGGAGGAGAAAGTTTGGACTGTAACAGCCATTGAGCTCAGTGTATGTGACTGGTTTTGCATTAATTAATCAAGCAAATTTCACATGATCCCTGGTCTATTACTACGGGTGATGTTTTCCTTTTATCACACTGTTTAATACATTTTTCATGTTGTTCATTGGTCTTCTGGTAGGCATCAAAAATCTGGCATAGGATTTACCCACGCATGGTGTTATCACTTTGTAATTAGCAAGATTGGCAAAGTCCAACTGCAGAGGTAACATCAAACCGCTTTGGGATTCAAGGATCTAGCCCTCCTGAATCCAGAGAGGGATCTCTCTATAAATGAGTTCAAAGATGTGATCTTTAAAGACTGGAATTATGATATTAGGCTAGTTATGAAGAGCATGGGTTTGTTTTGTTTGTTTTTGGTTGGGCGAAGACATGGTGAAGGTGAAAGAAGTTCAAAATAAAGGGTGAAGAGCCTGCAAATGAAGGAATGTTTCAGCTGATAGAAAAGGACAAAGATAGCTTTAACCCATTGGGCTATGGAGTCATAGGAGGATTTAATTGGATAGCAAATTCAAGAAGGATCCATGGAGAAAGTCATTTACATCAAAGGATCTCTTAAGGTGATTAATGGAGTGAAACAAATAGGAGTGAAAGACTTAAACAAATGAAAAAACAAAGCACAGTCTAAGATCAAGTAAGTACTTTTAAACTAGCTTGCTTTCAACATGTACTTAAGGAGAAACATAAAAGTATTTCTATTGATCAGGTAAGTGCTTTTAAACTAGCCTACATTGAAGTACTTTCCATCAGAAACGTTTAAAAAACAGTTCGAACAGCCTAAGATCAGGTAAGTGCTTTTAAACCAGCTTGCTTCAGCATATTCGATAAGGGAACACAGATGATAATCACAAAGAGCAATCTAGATCAACTAAGTACTTTTAAACTACGCTGCATTGATAAAATCCAAGGATAACAAAGAGAACATTCATCTCAAAGAGCTATCTAGATCAGGGAAGTACTTTTAAACTAACTTGCATTAATAAACTCTTCAAAGAGGACATTCAAATGAAGAAAACATAGAAGATAAAGCTTTCAGTAAGAGTAGGGTACCGTGGAGAGTATATCCTAACTCTATGTTTGCTGCTCTTTATCAGAGAAAGTGAACAGAGTGAAAACATTAAGTAAAACGAAAATTGACAGTAAGGAACACATCACCATTGACATAGTTTCAGAATTCCATGAATCAGCAGCTTGTATTGATGTTCAAACCAGTTACAATCAGCAAGCCCGGTGGGTCTCTACAGCTTTGAACTTCTCATATCATCTTATGTATCTTTCAATTACAGAACAGGGCATCAGTGGCTTCAGAATGACTATTACATGCGTTCAGATGTCCCGAGACCAACCATTTGCTCATCTTCTACAGAGGTATTTATAGAAGAATGAGGCGGTGGTCAACTATGAAAAGATCTGTTTGGATCAATTAATACAGAAGATGACTCTTCGGTGCTTTGAGGGCCTCGATCAAGAAATCTACAGGTGTTAACCTGCATTAATTGAGTTACACTTAAGATTAAAATCGGTGGGAAGTATGCTATCCTTTGAAGCTCAGTGTCATGCTGGAGTGACTTTATTTCTACTTCCTAAGATGAAATGATCTAAATATCTGCTTCTGAACTGTTCTTTAATCTTCTCGAATGGTTCTGCCGACAATTAGAGATAAGATAGCTCAATTAGTATTAATCGTTCGGCGGTCTTTGATCTCAACGAGACTGCAGGTGTCTTTTGGAGCTGTAGAGGGTTCAATTAGCCTCTTCTTATAGCGGTGGAGGATTTCTCAGCTCGACAGATGCCTTTTTCGTTTCCTAAAACACTTTAAGTTACTTGAGATCTGTGTTTTTGGGTCTTCAATCTCCGGTTCTGATAAATTTTGTCTTTGGCACTGATACTCTTTAATAAATGACGATTTCTGCTTGTCTTCTGGTGCGCAGGGTAGTAGCAGGATCGAATGGCATCAATGGGTCAGGAAATCACTGATAAAACATAAATCTAACACCCCTCGAATGATTCTTTATGAACTCAGAAGATAGAGGATCGTCACCCTCGGCCTTTGTGGTTTCTTAAAAAATGGCAGAAGAATTCATTCAAAAACCTGCAAAATACAAACAATTTTTTATAAAATCCTGCGTATTTGGTTTTACTGCTTCATAGGCGTAGGAAGAGAGCAGGACCATTGGATGGCATCATCCAACGGTGGAGATTAACTGAAAGGAATTTTAAATGACGCGGGAGGAAGAATAAAATAGAACCGTCGATCGCGCGATGAGCAACGGTGGGGGTGATCTGGGACCGTCCGATCTGGACACGTGGACGGCCCGGATTTAATCAGAGGATCACAATCGGGGAGGGCAGCAAAGGGGATGCGATTGGAACGCAGCGATGCGATTGAGCGCTATCCGCCCGATCATCAGGGAGATGGACGACCGAGATTTAATAGTAGGATCGCAATCGACAGGTCACAACAAAGCATGCGATTGAAACATTGCGATGCGATTGAGTGCTGTCCGTCCGATCAACCGGGGGATGGACGGCCCAGATTTAATCGGAGGATCACAATCGGGGAGGACAAAAAAGGGGATGCGATTGGAACACAGCGATGCGATTGAGCGCTATCCGTCCGATCATCAGGGAGATGGACGGCCGAGATTTAATCGGAGGATCACAATCGGCAGGTCACAACAAAGCATGCGATTGAAACATTGCGATGCGATTGAGCATTGTCCGTCCGATCAACAGGGGGATGGACGGCCCAGATTTAATCGGAGGATCGCAATCGGGGAGGGCAGAAAAGGGGATGCGATTGAAACATTGTGATTGGGCGATAACCGTTCGATCTGCAGATCAGATCGACGGCGGGGAGTAAATCGGAGGGGTGGGCCAATCAGGGGAACGGATATAAAGTATGCGATTTGAAACTTGCGATTCTGCGCAGGTCGATAGATCGGGTCTAGATCAACGGTCTAGATCCTTTGTTTTCTTGCACCGGCGGGACCCTTATACTTCGTAAGAAACCTACAAATTTCAATAAAAACCAAGGTTTTGAGTGGATCGGGCGGAATATATATATGATAGGCTGGCGCCCGATTGCGGGGCCACTGGGTGTATGGAGTACCATGGGCCCGGGGCTTTATATAACTAGGGCCAATCGCAATCGTAACATTCGGGCCCGGTCTTTCAATCAACCCATTTGTAACTTCTCCGATGCGATTGTGCATCAGTCTTTTTGATCTACCCATTGTGAATTCTCCGATCGCAATTGCGCAATCGGTCTTTTTGATCAACCCATTTTATTTAAACACGTGATTTTGGCATTTATAACAAACTTTGGAAAAATGGGTTTTCAAGTTTTACAAAGAAAAAACGTCCATCGGATACGATTTTCAAAGAAGCTTACCACCCGATTGCGGGCTTATGGGGTAGATGAAATGATAATACGATCTTCGGTTTATGGCAAAGGGGCTGATCACAATCGGCATTTAAAATGGCTCACAAACATGCACACTTTGAATCTTTCCGATGCGATTAGCGCTTCATGGGTTTGGCACTTGGTTTTTATGATGAGGGCGTATTGGGGAAGTGGTTTGGAAACTCAGGCCAAGGGGCTTAAACCCTTAAGAGAGAAAAGGGTTTTTTACACAGATTTTCAATGATTTTCAAAGGTTTCTGAGGGTTTCGACAGAGTTCGAAAGAAGTTTGGAACTCTGCAAGGCAATTTTCATGAAAGAAAGGTGAGGAACAAGGACAACAAAGGAAAATGATGAAAAATATGAAGGTTAGTCTCTGAGAGGAAAAAGGGGAAAAGAAGGAGGATATTGCAGCAGTCTTCTCATGGAATTTTTAGCAGAATTTTGAGTTTCTGAGAAATAATAGTGAAAACCTTGAGACATGAGCATGAGATCGTCTACAGGCTTCAAGAGATAACATTTTGGCCAGGAAAGTGTTTCTTGAAGGCTGAAAACATGTTTTGGCCACCTTTTGATAGACCAAAATTTACAGGTGGCCAACAGTGGCTCCACTTGGGGATGGTGCCTTCTTGAAGGCATCAAGAACTTCAGAACTACATTCTCTGGGAGGCTGATCAATGCCTCGTTCTTTGGGCTGCTGTCTTTGCTGAAATGATCTTATTCTGGTTGAAAAAAAAATGTTCATTGAAAAACGATGAATTTTCATCAACCCAAGCTTTCTACCTACCCAATCCTACTGATCTAACATTTTTTCTTCATTTAGAGTGCACTTGGACTGGAAAACTCTTTTTCAACATTTTATTCTTTTGAAAACAGGAAATATAATCTAATTCTACCTCTTATTTCTCCCTGAACTCAGATTAAACAGTTGAGCTCAGATGTTTCTCTACCTAATCTACTATCTGTTGGGATTAAACTGTCCAACATATTTCATTCTCTAGATTCTAAGACAGAAATTCAAAAACAGTCAAGTCAAGATTGAACTGTTTGACTTGCTGTGATCTATGGCATAAAAACAAGCTGCACATAGACTATTAAAAATCAAAAATTGAAGGTTTGAAATATGAAATTTTTTTGAAGCATCCTTCTTCTTATTTGTGGCTCAAGTTTTGAGCTTGTTAGAGCTACTTGCTTTCCTTGATTTCAGCTCTGGTTCGAATTTGTTTGAGTTGTTATTTCTTTCTTTCTGGTTCAGATTTTGAGTTGATTAGAACCAGATTTACAACTTTATGACTCAGAAAAATAAAACAGATTTGAGTCATCTCTTGCTTGGAAAATTTAGGTTCAGGTTTTGGGCTTGTTTGAACCTTTCTTTTCTAGCCTAATCTATCTACTGATAAGCCAAGTTTAAACAGTTTGGAAAATCCAATTCACTATCCTATCAGCAGAAAAATTTAAAGCTAATTAGTCAAGATTAAACAGTTTGACTACTAGAAGCGTGTTTTTTGAGGAGTGGCATTTGAGCTTGCACACTTTCAGATTTATTTCTCTTTTTTGGCATGAGGCTTTGCCTTTATTTTTTTTATTTCTGCCCTCTTTTCTATCTTTTATTGTTTTTGTATATTTTTTTTTGTTTTTTGTTTTTGTGAAACTAACGAAGCAATGATATTTACAATGGAAATGAACCTTGAAAATTGAACTCAGCAGTAGTAATGCTTAAGGACCCTGCCATTGACAGGACCCCCAAACAGATCTGTACCATCTAACTCTTGCAGAAAAAAGGCATTTGGACCAATGGTGGACTGAATGATATAAGGGCCTTGCCACAAACTGTCAAATTTTCCATGTTTACCTTTTTCCTCTCTTCTAGAATCCCATTTGAGTACCTTATCTCCAATTTTGAAGTCACAAGCCTTAGCTCTCTTGTCAAACAACTTCTTGATGTTTTCTTGCACTTTTTGAGCTCTGTTGTAAACTTCTTCCCTCATCTGCTGGAGATGTATTGTCTCATTAATCCTTCTTAGCATACTGTCTTCTTCTGACTGAATTTCTTAGACTAATTTTATTACTGGTACACCCAGGCTGGTAGGAAACACTGCATCTGCTCCATAAACAAGTTGGTAGGGGGAGGTTCCAATGGATTTCTTTGTGGTCAATATGTCTGCCCACAATGCATGCACCAGCTTGTTATGCCATGATTTTTTATTCTCTTCAAGTAGCTTCTTGATGATGGTCATCAAAATTTTATTTGATCATTCAGCTAGCCCATTACCTTGTGGGTAATAAGCAGTAGAATGACCAAGTGTAATCTGATACTTGTTACAAAAATCAATCATTTTTTTGGAACCAAAAGCAGCAGCATTATCAGTAATAATTTTCCTAGGGCATCCAAATCTAGACAGGATATGGTCTTCAAGAAATTTTATAATGACAGAATCTGTGGCATTCCTGGAAGGGATGGCCTCTATCCACTTTGTGAAGTAGTCAGTGGCTGTGAGAATCCATTTATGCTGGGAAAATGAAGCAGGATGGATTTCTTCTATGAAATCTAGGCCCCATTGTTGAAAAGGAGCTTCAACAATGATAGGTTGTAATGGTAAGTGTTGGAGGGAGGTAAATCCCCTCTGCGGACAGAGGCGATCCCTACTAGCCCAGCAGGGGTCTAGCAACAATCAAGCAATGTTATGACGCAAGCTCCTAGTTACGAATGAAATGACTAGGAATAGAAGCCTACCTGGATTCCAACGCTATGATCTGAAGAAGAAGCGTCCCCGTTCCTCAGCCTCGGCAGATCACAATCCCTCCACGATCTCCGCGGATGAACACCTGCACATGGAAGAAATGAACAGATACAAGCATAAAATCCGGCACACGTAACTAAACATCAGTCAGAAAGGATGTTACTCGCATTAACATGATGGAAAACGGAGTGGAACCATAATCATAATCATCTATTAAATAATGAACGAAGAAAGATTACAACCAAGTTCTGACGTCGCGGTCTCCTTCGGACGGGTCTTCGGTCGTCCACGTCTCGCAAAGCTCGCTAAGGAAAGGGAAAACCTCTCCGGAGTCTCTCGACAATGGTCTCCTTACTTGAGTCGGCCTTAAGGGAAAGAGAGGATTCTTTACAGCACAAAGGCTCTTGGGAATATGGAGATTCAAAGTTTAGGCACTTCAAGACTAGCTTGCCATGGGATTGAGCAGGCTTTTATAGATGGGGAAGGAGGGAGTTGGGACCCCTATTATTATGGGATTGGCCCTATCAACAAGGAAGGTTCCATGGGAGGTGGCAAAACCACTTCCCCTCCATAGAACTCCCGCAGCCAAACCTCCCAACTCAAGATAGGCAATGGTTTGTGAGTTTGTTGGAACTCAACTTCCGCCATCTTTATTTAAAAAATAGTCCCTAAATTGGGTGGCGCGACTACTGCTCTATGACAGAGCGCCAGTTGGCGCGACCTCTTTGCAGGATTTTCCCCATTGGCGCGAGTACTGAACTGACTTCCCGCGCCAATGCCAAAAGGGATGTTTTTCATGATTTTTGCAAGGAGATGTCTCAAGGGAAAATGAAGCTCATGCTTAGAGGAATGCATTGATGGAGTTTTCAAGGCATGACAATGTTCACAGGTCACAAAATGGGTCCTCCATTGTGCGGGACGGGGAATGGTAAGGACGGTGACAAATTACTGTGTAACAGATGCCCCCTAAAGTATGAGGCCCGAGAGAGAGAGGGGTGAAATGCTTTACGAGAACATGTTCAACTAAAGGCCCGCCGTTGGAAAACCTGCGCAGAAAGATACAACTGATATATCAAATACATGATGTATAAGCGGCATGGACGCAGCCATCCGAAACAGAGTATGCTATAATCTGGATCCAGGGCATGGGCGCAGCCATCCAACTAAGATCAAACAAATAGACTCAGGTATGGTCGCATCCATCCAATCAGTGAGTCATGTACATAATGATAATAATCCACAATCGCAGCTTGGATTACAACAGACGCAATCCAGGGTCTTGCGCTCCATCTCGACCCAAACAAAGTACAAGTTCAGTCATGTGAATATGTGAGCTGAAGTCGAACATGCAAGAACATCGTCTGATTACCAGCCAATGATGAAAGCTGTTAACAGATGCGAGAGAAACCACCAATAATGACAATGGTCCTCAAGGTACTACAGGTACAATATACGGTGTGCGAATGAATGAGTTGACGTCGAACACCTGCAGAATCACTCGATCGGAGGTCAATGATGTAAACCTCACATCGAATGCGACGAACCTGCCATTGAGGCATGCAGGCTCCAAGGTACCATAAGGAATCTCTAGATCAGCTTCCTGGATAATGAGCTGATGTCGACAGGAAGTGACCTTGATCGAAGGTGGGCCATAATGTTTCCCACATCCTCGACACGACACAGAGGAACATGATGTTTTTGTTGTGAATCAGGATCGTACGAGAAACAGAGGAAGGTTGATATTTGCAGAGGCCAACTTCTCTTGAACATATAAACGGCATGACAGTGGACTTGGCAGTATTTGACATCAACGGATCAAAGTTCATGGTGACGAGGCAATGAACAGAGGAGAGGTCAAAAGAGATTACCCAAACCCATGGAGGCAAAGTGAAGCAGCGAGATGAGATGTCCCCAACCCGACACGAATGCAAACAAGTGCCATGTTCAAGAGCGACATACTGCCAACGACAACGACGATGGTTCCATTTTTCCCCCACCATTTCTGGCGAGTACCCCAATTATTTTTTATAACAAGCTTGAAGGGGATAGCATATGCTTGCGATATAAGTCCGCCCTTCGGGCGAATCCATCCTAGTGCATTTAACGAGTCCTAGGAAGGAGAAACTCGGAGAACGTCATTTCGACTAAATCCGATGTCATCAGGTTTTAATGAGTCTGACAAAGGAAGAACTCGGCGTCTTTTCATGTTTAGAGAGTTTGAAAAGACAGCTGAAAAGAAAACTCCACAGGTCCCTTTTCGTAAATAGTTCCCCAGATCCGAAAAGGTAGAAAACAATATCCGGGAAAACCTCCTAGTCGCAATAGGCTAGGGTATTCCTTTTTCGTAATCAATCCATCCCAGCCCGAAAAAAGGGTTAAACTTATACTGGGTGGATGTCGATTCGTGTCCATTTTAACGAGATCGAAACGACAAGGGCCTCGGCGATCTTTTCATATTTAGAGAGTCAGAAAAGAGCTGAAAGATGACTCCACAGTGACTTTTTCGTGTATTTACCGAGTCCGAAAAAGTATAAAATACAACTCGTTTCCATCTTTTAAGTCGCAAAAAACCTGCTGCTGCACATACCAAGCAAGCGTAAAATCCATTTTCGACATAACATATGCAAATATTTGATAAAAATAACTTTTAAAACTCATTTAACGTCGAAAAAGTTATAAATATGTCAAATTGGTAAAACAAAATTACTTTTACTATTTACCTTGGTGAAAAGCAACAGTGGTCCTTTTGGAGCAGAAACTTCTGACGGTGATTGCGACAAATCCAGTCGACCATTCAACTTCTCGTCTGTCACAGGTAAGAGGCGCTCTTTTGCTCTTCATTTTCATTCATTTTCTCTTCACAAAGTGCAAACAGGGGAAACTGAAGCAGTTCGGTTATGGTTCCATCTTGGTATCGTTCATTCTGGAACATTTACCAATCTTCCAGGGCCAAGGGGCTGCAGTGGGGAGTCCGATACCACGAGAGCCTAGAATGGCTCGCTGGGCAGCATTGATGCCCAGATCTGGAGGTGGCCAACAGATGTCCTAGAGGCCAGAGTTTTTTAGGTGGTTACGGCGCCAGCTGATTGTCGTGGAAGACTGGCCCTATTCAGGAACTGACTTTACTGGGGACCCAGATCTCCCATTACCAGAAGGAGATGATTGGGACGAGGAGTTGGGTAAGACCTCATATTTTTGATTTTATGTTTATATGTTTTTTTGTTGATACACATTCGTCTTAACACAATCATATATGCATGCAGATGTAGGACCTGAGAGACCAGCCGGGATGTCTCCAATCTCCCGGAGGACACAACTTGCCCCTGAGATTCAGGGAGAAGGCGCCGGAGGAGATGAACTGATCTAGAACCTCGAGGGGATTGCTCATGGGATTCCAGATTATGCCCGGCTAGCAGACGTACCGATGGCATACTAGCGCCATACGGTGGGAGTTCCGAATCGGATCCACCGAATTCTGAGGCGCCTAGTGCGTGCAGTCACGTGCTATCATGAGCACCATGCGGATTAATTTTTAGGATTTATACCACACCTGTTTTTTGAGAGACATAGCGTCTCCGGATGTACTAAGACGACTATGTATATTTTTTGAGTTTTATGTGATGCACACTGTGCAAACATTTCGACACACATATATATATATATACATATGACTATTTTGGATGGATATTTCTTTACATGTGATGATGTTTTCTATATGTCATGCAAATGTCTAATACAGATGTAATCTAATGTATCAGTTACATAACAAACGACCCAATGCGAAATGTATTCACACAATGTATCTAATCGCACATTTCATTTTTACGCAAGCTTAAAAGCACACATGACACACACATATGCAAACTATGCTTGAAATGAGGAAGACGAGCATGCCCCCCAGCATGATGTCTCAATTCGAGGTGCTGCATGCCCCCCAAGCTTCAGTCCATTGAAAATGGAGTGAAGGTTCAAAACAAAAAGTCGAATTGAACATGCTCGTGTTTCATTATTTTAACGAGGTTGACACACTTAAAATGAACTATCCTCAAACAACTTGTTTCATGTTTTAAGGAGCTTGACACAAATGAAGGAACTATGCTCTAAGATCCTGGTTTCATTTTTAAAAGAGCTTGACCCAGGGAGGAAACCGTGCTCTAACCGACTTACATAAAAATGAACAAGAAGGCGGTGCTTCCAAGAGTTCCACTCCTGATGGAAGGGAAACATCCTAGAAGTCAGGACCCAAAGCCCCCAGCACATTATGCACAACGACATCATCACTGAGCACAGGCACGGGGTAAGTAGCCACATAGTTGACCTACGGTGGAGCAGATAAAACGGGTGGATAGAAACCAGGAGGGGGTGATGGCAGACCAGATGCCATATTAAGACCAAAGAACGAAATTTGATCAATGGTCACGATCCGTCCTTCATGTGGAAAGCACATCACGCGAAAGAGGGAGGAGACAAGTGCTCCCATGGCATAGCTGTAATCGCGCCCCAGGAGCAGATTGAAATCCAAAGGGCCTGGAATGACCATCACATCCATATGGACGGTTTTACCTCCCAAAGTAACAGGTAACCTTGGAAGGATCCCCAACGGTTGACTCGTTCTTCTATTGAATGTCAACAGATTCTGCGTAACAGGCGCAAGCGGCGGTGAACCGAAAGCTTGCCAGGTAGTTGATGACAGAATACTAACAGAGGCACCTTCATCTATAATAGTGCTGGGTACGACCAGACCAAGAGCCTGTACTGTGATCTCGAAAGGCACATAAGACGGAAGGCGAAATCCTGCAAATCGATTCCAGTCAAAGGAAGCGACCACACTACTCGGAGGGGCTACCATCGACAAGCGAAGGTCTTCCCCTGATGTTACGGTAGAAGAAGCATCCTCCATGACCTCCATCTCGAAGGTGGGAGGGATATCCTCTGGAGCCTCCATCATGGGAGGCGGAGGAGGGGCTTCTTGAAGCACAGGGACAGGAGAATCTTTCTCCAAGTCTGAAGAATCTGAAGAGATCAGAAGGACATGGGGGGTGTGAGGTCCACTCTCGACAGAAAAGACCTGGTGTACCGTGGACGGGGCCAGTTCAACCGATCCTACGACCAATGGTTGGTCAGGGACGGATTCATGAATTTGAATTTCTGGGGGAGTGGGATCGACCAAGGATGACTCTTGACCAATCGTAAGATCAACTGGCGAAGGACTCAAAGAAAGCCGATTATAACCAGGTGGAAGGCGTGGTGAAGAACTGGTTGGGTTGTCCAAGACTTGCTTGGCTTCATCCATATAAGGACAAAGGTGAATTGCATGGTGCCCTTCACACAACTTACAGGGATTGGTGATCTTACCCTGCTTCTTAGAGTTCTTATCAACAGCAGCTGAAGACGTGCCCCCAACTTGACTCCCGGAAGCCAAAGGCAACGGTGGGCGGCCGTTGGACCATACTTCGAGCACCTTGGGAATGCTAGGGCAGTCTCGAAGAAGATGGTCTCCCGTGCACAACAGGCAAGGGAACTTGACTTTCCGTGGAGGGTTGGAAGGTTTATCAAGAGGAGATATCTCAGAGACAGTAGCTGTACATTTAGCCTCTCGCTTATCGGACTTCTTCTTCTTTGTCTTCTTCTTCTTCTTCTTAGCCACCTGGTTACTCGAATCCAGGCTTTCACCAGGCGAAGTAGAAGATGAGGACGTAGAAACAGGCGAAGAAGGGGAGAGGTCCACCTTGGAATCAACATGATGTTGTTCCGTCGGAGGAACTGATTGAACAGTAGTGGAGACATTCGGAACTACAGAGGTTGAGAACAACCAAACAGGCAACCCAACCGTTAATCCAGGAAGGGACAACGTCGCCATGTAAGGAGCACCAACATTTCCAAAAGGGGGAAAATGACCAGGATTCCCTTCTGAGGGGATTCCTTGGTTGGTAAACTCTGAAAAAGTTGCCATCAAACTCAAAACCACACACGGGCTGAAAAAGAGTTAAGACACACGATCAAACGGTCAACAAGCAATGTCTAAATAGGTGTGAAATTGTGGGCGATTAATTTTACCACATTGGAAAGTAAGAAATTCTACCGTTTCATATTTTAAGAGTCGAGAAACGATAAAAATATGACTCTATCTCTTTCAGAGTTGACACAAGCGTGAAAGGACAAGCGCTTGACGGTCTTTTCAAGTTTAGGGAGTCAGAAAAGACCAAATGACTGCTCAGGAAAAACTAGGTACAAAGGGTGTACCAAATATCCGTGAACTGCAATATACACCTTGGTTTCAAAAATGAAACAGAAATCGACCAAGGACTTTCCGTACGTGCAGGTAGTCTCCCCGAATGCTGTGTTCGGTGTATCACGAGTATAGGGCGGCAGACTCGGCTTCCTGTGGATAAAGGATTGAAAACCTATAGGGGTCTCCCTTTATATACGCGATGGTATGGGGAGCGCAAGTCCGTACTAGCGCTATCTAAAGCCAACAGGTGAACGACAACTGCTAGGTTTAATGACGCTGGAACACGTCTCTAGCCTAGAACTTCTAAATATGTTTCGTTAAGTTCCAATGCTGCCTTAGGTTAATTGAATAAATTTTACAGTTGATCTTCAATTAAGTTTCAATTTTCAGGCCCTATCGTATGTAGTGTCTCGAAAGACTCTTAAATGCAAAGCTATATGTCACAGTGCAACATTTCGTTCGATGAAAACTAGTTAGAGAAGAGTTGAGAGCTTTTACACAAACGAAATGAACGGAAGACAAACAATGAGATCTCTAATGCAACTAATGAAATTGAAAACTTTCCATTCAAAACACTAATCACTAGCAAGATGGAGAAGATCACAATTTGCACTAATCAACAAAGCAAAAGAGATTTTTTTTTTTTTGATTTTCAATGTTTAATAGCTAATATGCACTAAACAAACTTGAAAACAAACGGAACAACTTGAGAAACGATCTTCAAAAGAGCGAAACAAACAAATTTCACTCAAAAACACAAGCAATCAGATCCCCAAATCGACCAAAGTCTCTCAAAATGAAGAAAAGACTCAAAAGCTTCCAATGGACCGTGTGATCTAGGTCCAAGGAAAGACCAAACGAATTTCGAATGAAGGAATGAACAATCACCCAAAAATCGCAACAAAACAATGAAAAACTACTTAGAGGGTGTGGAGAATCAATCAGATAGTTGACAGGACAATCAAAACACCAAAACTCCCAAGGAGGGCTCGATACACTAAGCCACTAGATGCCCTAGGGCTTAAAACGTGAAATCGGTAGATAAAAGCAAACAACCAAAGGACAAAGGTGAATTCCCAGTCAAACAGGACTCCAACACACTCAGGCAGTCGAAAAATCAAGAATAAAAACACTGATCAAATCCAGAGAGCTCAAAAAGGAGAAAACTCAAAAACCTTACAGGGGTGGCGCGACTGTAAGGGTGAAACTGGCGCCAGAAAGCAATTGGTGCGGGTTGGACAAAGGCAACGTGCGCCAATTGGCGCGACTGTCGGGTTAAAAACCGCGCCAGTCGAGTTTCTCAGCAAAAATTAAAAACAAGCTACTCCAGAAGCAGACCAATGCAAGCTAAGCAAACCAAGAAGGAAAAACAATGAAAGAATCCAACCCAGAAGGTTCATCAAGCAAGGAAAAACATAAAACAATCAAGGCAAGACAATACAAACGAAACAGTGAAATCCGGACGATCTCCCCAGTGGAGTCGCCAAATTGTTGAGGAGGTAAATCCCCTCTGCGGACAGAGGCGATCCCTACTAGCCCAGCAGGGGTCTAGCAACAATCAAACAATGTTATGATGCAAGCTCCTAGTTACGAATGGAAAGACTAGGAATAGAAGCCTACCTGGATTCCAACGCTATGATCTGAAGAAGAAGCGTCCCCGTTCCTCGGCCTCGGCAGATCACAATCCCTCCACGATCTCCGCGGATGAACACCTGCACATGGAAGAAACGAACAGATACAAGCATAAAATCCAGTACACATAACTAAACATCAGTCAGAAAGGATGTTACTCGCATTAACATGATGGAAAACGGAGTGGAACCATAATCATAATCATCTATTAAATAATGAACGAAGAAAGATTACAACCAAGTTCTGACGTCGCGGTCTCCTTCGGATGGGTCTCCGGTCGTCCACGTCTCGCAAAGCTCGCCAAGGAAAGGGAAAACCTCTCCGGAGTCTCTCGACAATGGTCTCCTTACTTGAGTCGGCCTTAAGGGAAAGAAGGGATTCTTTACAGCACAAAGGCTCTTGGGAATATGGAGATACAAAGCTTAGGCACTTCAAGACTAGCTTGCCATGGATTTGAGCAGGCTTTTATAGATGGGGGAGGAGGGAGTTGGGATCCCTATTATTATGGGATTGGCCCTATCAACAAGGAAGGTTCCATGGGAGGTGGAAAAACCACTTCCCTTCCATAGAACTCCCGCAGCCAAACCTCCCAACTCAAGATAGGCAATGGTTTCTGAGTTTGTTGAAACTCAACTTCCACCATCTTTATTTAAAAAACACTCCTTAAATTGGCTGGCGCGACTACTGCTCTGGGACAGAGCGCCAGTTGGCGCGGCCTCTTTGTAGGATTTTCCCCATTGGCGCGAGTGCTGAACTGTCTGCCCGCGCCAATGCAAAAAGAGATGTTTTTATGATTTTT
Source organism: Pinus albicaulis (assembly GCA_034641835.2). Taxonomy (NCBI): domain Eukaryota; kingdom Viridiplantae; phylum Streptophyta; class Pinopsida; order Pinales; family Pinaceae; genus Pinus; species Pinus albicaulis. The sequence goes on from JAXQQM020083809.1 coordinate 115,738, forward strand.
TGCAAGGAGATGTCTCAAGGGAAAATGAAGCTCATGCTTAGAGGAATGCATTGATGGATTTTTCAAGGCATGAAAATGTTCACAGGTCACAAAATGGGTCATCCATTGTGCGGGACGGGGAATGGTAAGGACGGTGACAAATTACTGTGTAACAGTAAGGGAAGGAGTTGCAAGAAGACTACGTCTTCCATGCGGTCTCTGAGCTGAGTATATGCAGGTTTGTTCTTGAACCATAATTAATATTAAAAATATCATAATTAATTAAATATTTATTTGAATGTTTCATATAATCTCAACTATTGGAGTCACTATTCTACATATTTATGGAAGTATACAGTGGATAAAAGACAAGCTTATTGCTTGAAATCTTATACATAGTTTAATTTTTAGTTCTACAAGGTATTTTTATTTGATGTAAAAACAATATAATATCAAGATTTTGTTTAGAAATGTTAATTTTGAGGTTGGAATTCCACATAGTGCAGAAATCAATTGAACTATATACATATTGAAATGTGACCAAATATGCATAATGGATATGGACCGATTATATATTTGATTTTGATTTTGATTTTATTTTTATTCGTTTATTTTTATATTTTTCATTTTATTCGTTTTTATTTTAATTTTTATCTATTTATTTATTTTATTTTTATTTATTTATTTATTTTTATTTTTATTTTATATGTTTAATATTTTTATTTCTATTTTTTTTTTTTTTTTTAAGCTTAAGTAAAATTACTTATAAAATAAGGTAACTGATGTTATGAGTTTTGAATCAACTAACATATAATTATTAAAAATAAAATAATTCTTTAGATATTTAAACTATAAATAGTATTTCATTATTCTTAACATTTAATTTATTCGAAAATGTCAATTGTTAATCTCAATCAAAACACGCACAACCAGGGCGAACTCTTTTATAGGCACAAGAGTTAATACAAAGTCTACTCCTTCGGTGTACCTTTGCACCCTTAGGGACAAATGCTAGTTATAATCGTTATTCCTGAAGTATTGGCATTCAATTGCTGATGGAAACTAATGGAATTGGAATCGATTTAGAATAATAGTCAGGGCCGTGCAACGACTCTAACCACGATTCTTAGGGTAGCGATGAAATAGAGGCTTTGGCCTTCCACTTAAGGCATTACTCTCCCACAGGAAATTTAGATGTGTGATGGCAACATACTACTCTTTCGAAAGGATACCCTGCGTCAGAATCTTATTGCTAAGTTTACCTTGTCTGTCGTTCAGTTTAAGCTATTGAGTAATAAAATTAGACGAGGAGTAAACTCTTAATCAGACATCTCTGCTTTTGCTTAACCCACATCAATATTAAAACCCAAAATCATTTGAAAGAAAATTAAAGGAAAACAAAAAACTGTCACAACAAAACATGACCAGATTATGAAAATATATTTCCACTGTACCATCAAATCCGGATCTAATATATGCATGGAAAGGAAAAATTTAAAAGCGAAAATCTAAATTTAAATTTCAAATGTGCTCAATCCAAATCTAAATCAAAGAAAATAAATAAACGACGAGAAAAGGAAACAAATATCGTTTTTAGTTATGGCAGATCCCATTCAACGCAATGGTTTTGTTATTTTAACACAATTATCATACATGGAGAGACATATATTGACGTGAATTACACCACAGGGCGAATACAAAAGCGACACTCACGTATTCATGATTTCATTTATAGGTATACTTAAGTCTGGGGTTTTGATTTGTTCATATATATGCACATGAATTGAGATTAAGTTTCATCAAGATATCAGTTTACTCACATCCACAGTGCCACGCTATTTAACAGACACACATAAACAACAAAAGCAAAGAACACAAGTTATCATAAGTGAAGCTACAATTCAAAAAATAATTTCTATAATATAATGAACTCTTGATTTCTTTATATATACTTAGTATTGAGGATCTTGATTCTGAGTTCTATCAAACTATATGTTAAAATATATAATTACTTCCTTTTGACAATTGAAGATACGCGTTTTGTGTGTGAAATACTTGTGTTATTGTGTGATTGAATTCTTTGGCATTCCAATAGATTGGTATCAAAAATGAGGAAGGATCAGAAGATCCATGGTTGAGGAGAGCCAGGAAAAAAGGCCAATAGAAAAGGCCGTCAAATTTAACAAACCAATAGAACCAAAAAAAAAAAAAATTAACCCGCGACGGTGTGCATGTTTGCAATGCAGCACCTGCAAAGGTCCGCAATATTTACTTTGAAAATATGCAGAGATTTCGTTAGTTTGTCAGAAGATGTAAAATATAGTCCTGTGTTAAGATTTTAAATGCATATATAACCATACCATTTCATCCTCTAAATTTAGGTGAGACAATAAGAGTCGAGATCCAGCTATACTGATAATTTCTAAAATAAAATAATAAATCTCACGGTAAATCCAAAAGGATGGAATGGATGCATTCCATCATTACTATAGCAGTCTTTGTCTTAGCAGGGCCAATGCTCCAATATTTCAAATAATAAAATTATACAGTCTTGAGATTGATTCTCAAACAAAAATCACTAACCTTCATGGTAAACCCGAATAATAGATTTAGACGGTACTATAAATGAGAAATAATTTAGATTAAATAATATCCCAATATTAGGCAAATCTGGAGAAGAGGACTGTAGAAGTGAGTACTTCCATGGTGACACTATCGACCTGCGTGAACAATGCAGAAAAGAAGGCCAGTAAGCATCGTATTCGACCTTCCTCAACTTCATGTGAATTATGAAGACAAGGGCTTCCCATACCTGTACATTTACATTTAGTAGTCAAGTTAACGACGCTTGAACAGAAATATACTCACTAAGAAATAGAAACTGCGAAAATTGTTAAAAAATGGGTGGAAAGATTTTACCTTAAATTAGCATCTCCCAAGTTTCTATGTCTGAGAAGAAATCAACCAATAGTTAGAAAATATTTCTAGATATTTAAGGAAACCGAAATTAACAAAAGCATGCCATACTTCTAAATTAAACCATATGAAATTTAGTGATGAATATTAACAAAACTTTGGTGGGATTATCGAAGAACAAGGGAGATTGACATATCTCTGAAATACATCATTTCTTATCAGTCTTGCAGAAGTAAAACTCTAAATGCAAGTTTAAATACTCAGACAGAGACACATTTCTAAATGCGCTCGTGAAGAGAAGTCGATAAGGGAAAAGTACCTGGGTTACTCCACACGAGAACCGAGCCAAGAAATGAATTCATGTGGCTATGCAGGCCCAAGTAAAAATCGAACTGTGGCATAAACAAATGAACAACAATAAAAATTTGAAAATGAAAAATCTAAAGATGAATAGGAGTAGTGGAAAATCAAAATAAAACTAAATTGAATTCAGGAACAAATGCAGGTTATTACCTATTAAACCGAAAATCGTAAGAGATTTTACAATGGAGAAGCTATTACACCTCATACTCGAAACTTCGAATTCGTGCCATGAAGTCTCCAAGAGAGGAGAGGAAAGAATCAATAGGAAGGTAGGAAATGGAATCGTATGTGCAAGAGTAAATAGGAAAAGTTCAAACAAAATTTTTAATCCAACCTATCGAATGAGAGTAATACAGAGGAAAAGCACAAATGACGGAACTTACCAGTCAAAAAGGAGTTTGAAGAAAGCACTGGTTCGGGCCATTCGCACAGAAGAAGCTACTCCGAATGTATTCGGCCAGAGTAAACCAATTTCTTTTCAGAACAAAAAAACCAAAGAGAGAAATGAAGGGTGTAAATTGAGAATTTTAATTAAAATTCTATTGTAAACCCTAGTCGATCGAAACCCTACAAGTGTCGACAGATTAATCAACATCACCCGGTTCCATTGCGTGAATTTTTGAGCACCAAACCATCAGGTGAAGTTGTGCAAGAGATTTACGTTAACAACAGGAAAAATTAAAGCACCAGACTATCGAAATAATGGCCATGTCCTTCTCAAAGATTTCTCGGGGCTCAAGAAGTCATGTTATGCGTTGGCCTAATGAATACGTTTCTCAAATTCGAAAAGGAGTAGGTGCAAAGAATTGAAGTTGGGGCGAGAAGAATTAATTGAACGACAACAATTTAATAGTCTACAGTCGATATCCATATCGTAATGTTTAACTTCCGAAATTTAAGGTTACAAAATGAAAGATCTTACATATAATATATTATAGAAAAGTTGCCTCCCAAGTGTCAAATTTTGATAGGGCAGAAGGGCGATAGGTGGAGCACAGAGATTGATTGATTTAAGAACCTTTGTTCATCAATGAAAATATAAGAGGAACACCTTAGAACGTAATAAGAAAATAAATAAATAAAAATAAAAAATTGTTGTTATGTTACGAACAACTCCAAAAAAAAGGGACATAAGATAATCTAAATACCCAGTTATGTTAATGAAAAAAATTATACACGAGTAAAAAGAAAATTTGTACTTTTATCATGGAAAGAAGAGAAGGATTGGTGGTTGTACTTTATACTATGGAAAAATGGAGGATGGGAACTTTTTTATATTGTATTATTACAAACAGAAGGGTTGTTTATTGATAATATATATTAAGTGTTTTGTTATAATAAGTGAAATGGAAAAGAATGAATGGACAAAAACCATATCAAACTTGTCATAAGCAAATTAATAATTAAATTTATTAATTGAGAATTTAGAATTTATTGAATGTTGTAACAAATAAAGTAAAGAATAATGTTATATAAATTTATATATTTTATTTTCCATTATATATATATATATATATATAATAGGATAATTTTCTTTTATATATATATGAAGACTACCACTTTTTAGTCATGTATGTGTATTATTAATCTAATGTTATATTAGATTCACTTTATTTATTTGATTGTGTTGATATGTTGTCTACAGTTTAGTTACTTGCTTGGGTTAAATATACATGTTTAGTGAAGTATTTAGGGACATACCTACTATACTCATTTCAGCATTTGCACCAAAAGGGTGCAAAGACACGCTGATAGAAATGCATATGAATTGAATGCGATGTAGAGGTAGTGTTGTAGGAAACAAGGATGTGGAGATGGAAGGCACGAGGAAGTAGGAGGCAAGGGAAGGGGGGTGATTTTTGTTTTTGCTTCGTGAAATACATTAAGAAACTTAAAACTGAGATCAAAGATTAGTAAACGATTGTTTACATGTGTAAAACATAATGTGTGGACAATTGAATTTGTCTTAAATAGAAGTTGAATTTTTGTTTGAATTGAAAACGAAGACAAAGAAATGGGCTCAAAGATGTGATGTACGTCTCATAGGCACGTCAAGATGGCACTGAATAATAAGAACAATAAACATGATTGATTGTTAAAGTTTTGGTAGAAATATCAAAGAATATTTATTTTGATAAAATTTTCAATTTATTGTTAGTTACAGAAGAGAAAAAAAAAGAAAAAAAGAAAACGAAATGTTAAATAGTGTGTCAAGTGAATCCATGTACATGCTTTGTTTAATAATAAATATAAAAATGAATTTGGACTAAATAGAAAATCGAGAAATAAAATATGAAGAAATAAAGAAAATGAATAAATAGAAATGGAATAAAATAAAGATAAAATTAGAAATAAAAATAAAATAGATAAATTAAATTTGTAATTTGAAAGTAAAAATAAAATAAATAAATAATTTAAAATCAAATAAAATACCAAATGCTTTGAGCTAATTTTATTCCTTATTACAAGTTAAATAAAATTGAGATTTTTTTTCTTTAAAAAACATATATATTATTTTTTTTTTAATCGATAATTTTAATTTTAATAATTTTTGTGCATAAAATTAATAAAAATTAATTATATTGTATTCTAAAAAATATAAAATTGATATTTTTATTTTTCATTTATTTCTAATTCTATTAATATTAATTTATTCTTAAAGAATTATAATATGATTTAAATATAAAAATATATTAAATCTTTATTTATTGAAAGACCAATTTTTAAAATGTATTTATTTTATCATTTAATTTATATAATTTATTAATTTATTTTGACTAATTAATTTAAAAAATATACCTTCAAAAATACATTTTAAAAAGTATTTAAAGAAATTATTTTTTTCATATTTTATAATAAAAAATATATATATAATTAATTATTTTTATTGAACTTTATTTCATCACTTTTACACCACTTTTTTTGCTATAAAAAGAATGGACAGATCTGCCATTTGTTAAAGGGAGACTTTGCAATGTATTTGTGAACCGGAATATAAAATGAAAAAATAAGGAACCCAAATATGAAATGAGCCTAAATGTCCATCGACATACTTTTATTGATAAATAATAATTCAATGATCGGCATGTCCAATTGGAAGAATTCGATAAATAATATAAGAACGATCTTTTTATTTTATAATTCCGCCCTATGTTATACCAGATAATAAGGCTTCCACACATATTAAACCTCGGTCTTTTAACTATGCTGCTGGATGATAATTCGTATGGTCCCACTTGCATATTCAACTATTATACTCCATCGAACCTTATATTGAGATCACAAGACGTCGGAACCAGTAATAAACCAACTCATTATATATGATTCCGGCGAACCCCGCAACACAATCGAAAGAGCAATCACCAAGCGCGTCGTACCTTACTTAACCTCCGGGTTCTTTTATTAAACTTCGCACATCTTCGTGAAGCGTCCGCAGCAGTCCGATGGTGACACTCCAGATCGACGGTCTGTACACATTTCGCGAGGCATCTTCAACCGATGTATAACGCGCAAAGGTGTGTTTTACCCGGCGGTTTTGAAACAGTGGTCTAGCCACGTGTCATTTAATCTATGGAATCGCTGTGATTTCTTCAATACCGCCTGCTGCAGAAAAGCGATGTGGAATGGCAGGGTGGTTTTCGTCAATCCACTTTCATTGTTCCTCGGTCAAGGTTCCATTGTCCAGGTTCTGGTTCAACACACCGTTCCGTCGTATACACCTTTTCACCTTAATTTTGCCGCTTATATTTCTTCAACGCTTCGGTTATACAATCTCCGTCCTTCCTTCGATTGCTTTGCCCATACCCCGCAGGAGCTCATCAACTCAGTCGTACAATTACTGGCTGGCCAGATCTTCAAGCTGATGGCCTTTTTCTCTTCCTATGCAGGTTTCTGCAAATACAGGTGCAAGCCTGTATAGCCCTTCCGGTGCAGGTCTCTGCCTCCTCTCGACTGGCCGCCATTTCTTCTCAGGGTATTCCTGAGAATACCCTTTATAACGAGGTTGCTGCAGAGGTCTTCCATGGGTCTCTATGGGATGACGATATTTGGTAGCTGACTGATATCAATGAAATTCAACAGGGGAGCTAGGTAGTGGCAGTGGGTTTATACTTGTGCAAAGCATGGGAGTGTAATATAAGTATATGGAAGTTTTGATGAAAGCGCCTGTGTACAATGTCAAGGAAGGAAAACTGTGTATTGTTTTTTGGTCTTAAGATTATTCATGTTGCAATAGCCTGGTTTTGGATATTCTCGGAATCAAATCAGATAGTCAATGTAACACTCCTCTTCTGTTCCTTTACCTGAGAACAGGGGATTGCCTTTTAATGTTACACTTTAAAACGGTTTCAACATAGATTGTTTTACAAATATAATATTTGATTGGAAACTTTTTTTTCATAACTCACTGGAAACATCTAAAATCTGTCATAACTTCATGGCTTTCCATGCATGACTTACTCGTTAATGATAAATTCATGGCTTTCAATGCACAACCCACTTTTCAATGCAATTTATCAAAGTTCAATGCAATTTGTCATACCTAAGGTCTCAGTGGGGTTGTTAAACCAGCAGGTTTCAGGGGTTGGTTTCAGTGGGGTTGTTAAACCAGCAGGTTTTAAGGGGTTGGTTCAGTAAGGATAGTCATCACTAGTGCGCAATGGATGTCTTTAACTATTTAGATATTCTAACTGGATAATCCAATTTTCAGGTTGCAGTGTGGTGCGCAAATTAGCATAACTCAGTTTTCAGTGGGGTTAGGATAAATTCAGTTTTCACTGCTACTTCTCATTCATTCAATGCAAGTTAGCATAACTCTGTTTTCCTGGGGTTGTTGAACTAATTCCTACTAATGCCTATTATTAATTGATTGATAATCATCACTACAGGATGGATAATTACTAATTCCTACTAATGCCTATTATTAATTGATTGATAATCATCACTAATGCCTACTAATGCCTATTATTAATTATTTTTGAGACGCTATGGATGGATAATCATCACTAATGCCTACTATTAATTGATTGAGAATCATCAGTAATGCCTATTATTAATTATTTTTGAGGCGCTATGGATATCGTTAAGATATCTTAACCTAACTGGATAAATTCAATTTTCAATGTAACTTGTCATAACTCAGTTCAATTGAGTTGCTAAACCATATGTGATGGATAGCCATCACTATGATATGCATTCATGCGTTCTCAGTTGCATATGCCAGAATGCAGACTTATTCATCACTTTTCTCATTACACCCTATTAAAAATATATATATATATTTTGATAAACTTTGTTTTGATATTATAAATACTTTGATATAGTTTGTTTTGATATCATATTACAGAGGATAATGAAAATAAAAAATAGGTTGTAAAATGAAAATAAAAAATTGTCTGTAACATTTTTCCTTCTCCCAAATCAAAAAAAATCTCAAGTGCTTCTTATATCAATATTTGCATTAAGTATAAAAACTTCTTGAATGTTCAAACGAGTGGATTTCTCATTGAATGTTATTAAAGGATTCGCATTAACATGGTTCGTCAGTGCAAATGTTCTGCTTCTTATTTCAACTGTTAGTGCTTCTTATTTGAATTGACTTGAGTTGCAAAAGTTCTGTTTTCTCCAGGTGTTGCAGAACTTCTAATAAATTCTTTTTAAATATGATTGAGATTTGTATTCTCTCTCTGGTTTGCCTTCTTTGTGTCAGAACATGCTTGAACTTGAGCTCGAGATTAGGTGTCACAGGGTTTACTAAACAGACCGAGAAATTTCTGAGAAATATGCTTACAGATCAGCAATGATTCCTCCTTCCACAGTGAACAAGTTATCTCAGTCTTCTAACAACAGAAATAATCAAAATGCATATTACATTCAAGACTTTTGCTCATATGTCACCTTAGTGTATATACTTGGCAAGTTGTAGGCTAGGATCATCTGTAAGAGTACATCAATCCCTTGTAAGTAACAGTAATATTTTTAGACCGAATGAGTTTTCCAAGGAATGAGTGAAATGCGAAGCTCAAAAATGCAATAATATGAAACCCCTACGAATTGCCTTTAAAATTAATAAAAATCACCAGCAAAATAACAAACGATAATGCTCCTATGAAAGATTAATGTATTAGTAAGTTCAACTTCAAATGATCCTTTAGAATAGGCTTAGCAAAATTCAGATATATTTCAGAAGTTAGAACTCGAATGTGACAGAGTTCAGTCCACACAACATAGCTAAAGAATGGATATAACAGTTCTTATCGAATTCTAATTTAGCTTAATAATTGGATTAATGTATCGCAAGTTCAACTTCAAATGATCCTTTAGAATAGGCTTAGCAAAATTCAGATATATTTCGTAAGTTAGAACTCGAATGTGACAAGAGTTCTACCCACACAAGCATTAAAGAATGGATATAATAGTTCTTATCGTAATTCTAAATTAGCTTAATAATTGGATTAATGTATTAGTAAGTTCAACTTCAAATGATCCTTTAGAATAGGCTTAGCAAAATTCAGATATATTTCAGAAGTTAGAACTCGAATGTGACAGAGTTCAGTCCACACAGCAGTTAAAGAATGGATATAATAGTTCTTATCAGAATTCTAAATTACCTTAATAATTGGACAGAACTCTCCCAAGAAAAGCTATGAGAAAAGTTATTGAATATATTTGCATATATGCACAGTATTGCGTTGAGGGCGTGGGCATAACATACGGTGATTTGTGAATAACCTGAAATATGTTTCAGAGAGTGGAAATCTTGTTACTCTGTCTGCAGTGAATAATGTGAAGCCAACTGAACATCAATGTTTGTGTCCTGTGGATCTTCTCCCCTCTGGATTGATCTGAAGTTGGTACTGCAAGGATTGAACAATAGCACAGCAAAACTATTAACATCAGTCTTTTCTGCAATGTTGAAGAAATTTGGGAATGCCAAAAGCATGGATCTTTGCACTTCTGCCTTTAGCAATTTGTGTATGTCATTTTGGTTAGTTTTGTTGATGTTCATTGTGAATATTTGCTTTACTGGTATACTTTCATTGTTCTGCGTTGGAAATGTCTGTTGGGCTTGTTTGGCCTCATGAGAGTTGGAGGAAGGGCCAAGTATATTGTCATTATCATTTGTGCGATTTCCAGAGATCTTAGCACAGAGCCCTGGATTTTGTGAAAAGTATTGTTGGTTTACCTTATTAATGAGTGAATGTGGAACAGGCAAACTTCACTCGTTATTTAAAATATCAAGAAAACTAAGCTTCAGTGCAGCAAAACTGCTTGGAATTGAACCAGATAGTTTGCTGTTTGAAAGATTTAAGGAGTTTACATGAGCAATAGATCCAATAACTAAAATTTATTTTTTGTAGTGTATATTATAAATACGGTATACTACTAAATTGAAATGAATAAAAAACATTTATAGAGGAAGAAAGCTAGCATTTCTAACTTTGAAGACATGATGGATGGTTGTCTTTACATTGAACAACTTTTTTTGAAATCCTATAATATAAAGATAGTAAAGAAGCTCTTTCAAAGTGTTTGAAAATGAAGCATTATGTATGTTATAAGATTTAGCAGCCTATAAAAATGGCTGCTTTAATTTCTAATATATGTAATCGACATGTTTCGAAACAGAGGAAGTGTTGCAAAGTATATTACATACAGGATGGTGACTGAAAATGTTGAAACAAAATAGCATAACATTGCATTCAGTGCAATCTAGTGTTTTGAGTGAAGGACATTTTGAACATAAATTCAGTAACAAATTAGCATAACATTGGATGCACTGCAATCAAAAAAGTGGTATTGAGCTGGTAGCTAATCATATATGCAGAGGGTGGAATGACAACGGCAACACCAGTTTGTGTCTATGATAACACCAAGATGGGAATTTCGAGACTGGAAATCAAAGCGAAGCTTTCTTATTGTATCCCTTTCATGCAGATGTATTAGTCGTTGCAACAAGGCCTTGAGCTTTTTCAGAAGGTCAATAGTTGGTTGGAGACGATGAAGAAGGAAGACCGGGCGCGGAAGGTGTCTTTCCTTAATGTGAAGAAGAGCAGCTTGCTGTCCATCTATTTCATCACAGTATTGATAAAGTCGAGTGAAGTATTTGCTATCCATCCTGGTAGTCTGAAGGAGGGGGCAAACAGAAGTTGAATTAGTAGGATGTGATATATGGGAATTAGTCTTCTGAAGTAAAAGGAAAGCATAAAAATAGATGAAATGAAAAGCAAAAATACAAGTATAGGTAGTTGTATAGAAAGGCGCATGGGGTAGTTCAGTTAAAAGAGAACTTACTAGAAGGAGATTGGAAGGGAGTAGATGTTGTGTTCAAATTGCAGGTGGCTGTGTAGACTTTGAAGTCAACATGGCTTCCTCTTGTTGCCTGCGTGCCACGTAAACATTGCCTTCGATGCGGGAGTAGCGACTAAAGGGGAACAACGGAGAGATGCGGAGGTTATTCAAGCTTCTAACTCTAGAAATGGCAGTGAATGTTAGACCTTGACGGTCTATGTTTCCAATGTCTACTGTTTCCATTTGTAATGTCATGCCTTGTGATTTATGTATTGTCAATCCCCATGCCATTCGAAGGGGAATTTGCCTGCGAGAACCTCGTGTTATTGGGGGGAGTGGTACATAGCTTGGGTTGAAGGCATCCCATGGTGGGCCTTTATATTGGAAGAAGTCAACAATAACAAATGATGGCAACTCAGGGGGTTTTGTGCCTGGTAGATAGAGAATGGAAACAACTTTACCAAGGGTTCCATTGACAAGGCCTGCTTCAACCCATAAGTTGCATGTGAGGAGCACTTGTTGTTCATTGCAAATAAGAACTTCTGCATCTAGCTGTTCATCTTCTTTGTTTGTAGTAGTAGGATGATGTTTTTTTCTCTCTGCATAGGAGCGTGCTATTGGGTTGTTTAGTTGTTTGAGCATTTGTTTGTTATGCAATGTAACAACTTGGTTGGTTGGATATAGGTGCATTGCTTTGTCCAATGCCTGGTTGTCAGATGTTGATAAACAGTAGCTACCCCTTGACATGAGAAGGTTCTAGTCCTCAGTAGTAGGTGTTGCATTTCTGAGGTTTGTAAGGAGTTGGCGAAAAGCAACTTGAGAAGGGGTGGTGCCTTGTTGACGGAAGATTGTAGTAAGTGTGACGACACTGTTGAAGCTACGCCACAGGGCATTGCCACGTGAGGTCCCAACATACATGGGGATGTCTTTCACAGGAGGTATCTGCCCAAGGTCGCCAACGAGGATGATAGACCGATTGTCGATAGGTAGATTCCGATGTGAAGGGAATGCCTCCCGTAAGCGGTCATCGATGCGTGAAAGTAGTCTAGGCCCAATGAAGCTCATTTCATCAATTAGAATGTATTTAACATGACGTAGTTGTTCTTGTAGCTGTAGAAGTGGTTGCCCCTCAAGGGGATGCATTGGGCCTATTGGAATGCGGAGGGCTGAATGGATTGTAAGTGCACTGATGTTAAATGCTGCAACACCAGTTGGAGCAAGTAGGAGTAATGGGTTTGAAGTGGGAGTAAACTCAACGAGGAAGGAAGCTTTTAGTATATCAATCAAGAAAGATTTGCCTGTGCCAGCGGTACCTTGGACAATCATTCTAAGTGGAGGAATGGAGTAAGTGGTCCTAAAATGGGCAAGGATAATGTTTAGAGCAAGTTGTTGTGTGGGCGATAGTGAGTGAGGGGAGTGTGGAACTTGAGAGGGGGTGGACTGGATCTTAGTGAAAGAATGATTGAACTCTATAAAATTAATCGTTGTCTCCTGCAAATTGGAGGGTATAGTAGTATGGTTCCAATTATGGTTTGAGTCAAAGTCACTATGTCCAAGCATGTCAAGGTCATCAACCTCAAGGTTATTGCCTGGGTGTAGTTGAGAAAGGAATTGCCATTCTTGCATGTCTACAGAGTCAGAGTGGGTGGGCATTGAAGAAGTGGAGGTATCATTAGAGGAAGGGGATTGAGGGTCATTAGAGGCACGGTGAACATGCCATGCAATATATGTGTCTTTTTTAAGTTCCCAATGTGAGATGATTTCTTGATCAGTTGAGCCAACATCTGTTGGGAGTGTGCGAAAAGGGAAGTATAGAAGTAGTTCACTCCAACAGAAAGAAGCATAGCAGGCATTAGTAGAAGAAGGTATGGCATTGTAGCGGGGAATGACAAGAACAATATTTGGAGTGTTTATGTGTTTCCATTGGGAATGCTTTCGGCGAGCGGAGAAGGACCAAGAGCGTGCAGCTTCAAGAAGAGGTAGTGCTTCAAGTGAAGTAGGTCTATTCATGTATGCCAAAATGAAGCGTGGTGTTGGGGAGGAGGCACCTTGAGCATGAGAAACACGTCTAAAAACGGTGCGACTGACATTGAGGGAAACAAATGAGCGGCTACAAAGTAAGAGTGGGAGTTTTTGGAGCATGTGGCATGTCTCTTGTGCGCCGATGTCCCGATCAGCAACTGTTTCTGGCAAGAGTTTTCGGATGACATTGAGGATGGGCGCTGCAGGGTGTGAGGATTGTGAGAGACGTGCTAGCATTTGGCGATAGCTTTCCGATTTTGTCTCTACTTTTGCTGCATATTTTGAGATGTAGTTGAGAATAGCATGTTGAGAAAGAACTGGTTGGCAATCGATGTTTGCTCTCCAAATTTGTAGCATGTGAGAGTTATGAACATTCAACCTGTCGTCATTTCGGGCTGGGATGAATACCTTTCGTCCATCCCTATCAATAGCCAATGAAGTTGTGGGTTGTAGTTTCCATGGTGCTCCGTACCGACAGGTAAGAGCAGGGCCTTTCTTGCGAAGGCAGGATGAGGGATGGCATTTTGTATGCCTTTGAACACAATTTACAATTTCTTCGTAGTCCTGAATGTGAGAGGATGCAAATATTGTTGGTGTTGCTAGGATGAATGGATCATGATCTGCAGAATGGTGCAAGTAAGGTTCACGTTGTTGAGCAGGGCGAGGGTTCCAAGCAGAGATGTGTTGATCGAAATAGAGCTTTGCTTTCTCAACTTCGGCCTGGTCATTCCAGTTGAGGTTTTCGATATCAGGTGCATTTTCCAACCAGAGGAAACCGTGTATATGTGCGAAGCCCCTATGTTGCCATTCATATCTGGAAACAGGAGAAAGGGCAATTTGTAAGGCGAGGGTATATGTAGAATTGAGAACAAAGAAAACAAGGATGGATAGGTGAATACCTGCACCAATAGTCTTTTGTGTGGAAACCTTTTTGCAAGACCTCTTCGAGGAAGATTGTGAAACGGAAATGAATGTATTGTGCTGCAAGATGCGGGTTCTTCATTATATTGTGGAATTTCCATCGTGATAGTTCAGCAGCAGTAGAGGGGGGGTTTCCAGGCATGATCATATGCAAGTCGTGCCATTTGATGTTTGCTGCACTAAGGGTGAAGAAGAAGGTAGGACTACCTATTTGTGTGATCATATGAGTGAGGTCATTTCTTCGTTTGTTCCAGAATGAACGTGTCCCCCTGAGGGCTGAGCCGAAGCGCATGATCTGTTCAGGGAGCATGGAATCAGGGGTGTCATGGAGGCGTGTTCGGAGGTCTTCAACAGTTACTGGAAAGTTGTCCTCGATGTTTCTTTTAACAAAGACAACAGCTGTTGATTGGCTATGGTGTCACAACATAAGATTGTATAGGTAATAGCAAAATCTTGGGTGTTGGCCAAAGCGATTATCATGGTAGCGAATGAGGTGCAGAGCAAATTCTGGCATTTCAACTTTCAGAAGGCGTGGTTGAGCAAGCATGGGAACTCTTGTGGGGAAGAGTGTGGGGAAGGCCATAGCAAAGAGGCCTTCTGTGGTGTATTCATTGACAGCTGAGAGTGAAATAGAAGGCCAAGGAATCGAAGTGGTGGAAGCGGGATGGGAAGAGTGTAAGTAGTCACATATTTCTTCAATTTCAGTATGTGAATTTGGCAGTGTAGATACAAAAGAGGAAGGTTGGAGTTCTGAGGGAGTTGGTGGTGCAGGAAGGTCGTGATTGACACTGGGAAGGTCAAATGTAGGGTCAGGAGAGGATGAGGCGACGTGGCGGAGGAGCGAAGAGACATCCGTAGGGTCAGAAGGCAAGGCATTAACTGCAGATTGGTCGATATGGACATTGCTATAGTAGGGATCATGGGCTAGTTTATAGTCTAGAGCTGCAACAACACGGGCCCTACTTATGAAGAAGTCATATGTTTTTTGGTCAGAGCCATGTCTAGTAACGACAAGTATGTCTAAGTCAGAGATTAGGCGAGGGAGGGTTTTGGCAATAGAAGATATGTCTTGCGGGAAGCAAATAATATGGCCGGTGTATTTGAATTGGCTACCACGCGCATGGGTTACCTGTAAGATTGGGTTAACGCGTGCATTGAGCATTTCCTCTATTTGGGTTAAAGAGGCAAGGACAAATGGTTGGTTGCCGGGGTCCATGTTGTTTGCAATGGAGAAGCGGTGGGTTGACTTTGTATGTGCGCATCGGTAGCAACATATGTTACCATGGTACAAGTTTCTTTTCATACCTGGGTAAGATTCTTTGCATATGGAGCAAACATGCAAGGGAGAAAGGTCATCTATCCTTGTGTGAAATTGGTTGTGTGCATGGTTAAGGGTGGGGTTGAGGAGATTTTGAGGATTGGAGGATGGAGTTTCATGTCTTGATGGCAAGGTGTGTGAGGCAGATGAGGGGGACGCAGATGAGGGGGACGCGGAAGTGAAGGTATGAAGGTTAAGCGAAGGAAGATTAGTAGAAGGATTTGTTGAAAGACATGGGGTTGGAAGTGAAGTGTGAGGATGTTGGAGTGGAGCAAGATGATTGTGGGGTATATTTTCGCGCATTTGGGGAACAAGCCTAGCACTATACTTGAGACGTTTACGTTTGTTGGAGGTGTCTTTATTTTGTGCATAGAGGAGCCTCCTTTGAAGATTTTTTGAGGGGACTTCAGAAGCCTCTGGCATGTCCATCCTGATACAAATATTAGGTGTGAACATTAGTGTATACAATAGTTAGTTGAGCAGGAATAGTATTGATTGTAGAGAAAGAGTGCATGGAGTGTATATATAAGGAAGAATGTTTAATGAAGGAGTAGGAAGAAGTACATATTTAAAGGGAAAGGAAATAGGAGCAAGTTTGTTTTATATTTTTAATTTGTTTTGTAAATTGTGAGAAAGTGTGTACATCCACATATTAGGTCTACAAGATAAACTACTGAAGAGGATCTGTAAAAATTAAGAAGTATAAATATGCAAGATACAGCATAAGTAAAGATGAAATAGATTTAAGGTAAAGAAGTAGCAACCTTGTATATTTAGTTTTTTGTCTAAGTAATGATGAATTAGATATAAGCTAAAGAAGCAACAACCTTGCCTATTTTTTTTTATATTTAAAGGTAAATGAGTGAACATGCAATAGAAATGTAGAATTGTAAAAGAGCATGGAGGCAAAGATAGTATGTTGATTAGAACGAACAACATAAGAGCATATATATTATATTTAAAGTTAAAAGATACAACATGTAACAAAAATGTAGATAGATAGAGGAGAGAAGCACATAAGAGCATATATATTATATTTAAAGTTAAAAGATACAACATGTAGCGAAGTTGTAGATAGGTAGAGGAGAGAAGAAAAATGATGAATTGCACATATATGATGATGTATATTATATTTAAAGGTAAGAGTTCCAACATGTAATAGGAAAGTAGATACATAGACGAGAGAAGAGCAACGATGAAGTCCACATATAAGAGTATCTGTGAATGGAAGAAGAGGATGGTAGGGGGAAGATATGAAAACGAATGGAGGAATACATAGGAAGTGTTGTGTAGATGTTAAGTTGGTAATACGGAGAAGAGGGAGGTCTAAAGACGACGAGCAATTGGTGGGCCACAAAGTTTCTTTATATCTTCGGCGAGAACATGAGATGCAGCACCATAGTTCATCTCTTCTAAATTGAAGAGGACAACCTTCAAGCAGTCAACACCATTGAAGCAGTCTGTTTTGACAGATAATGTGAAAATGAAATGGTGGCATGAAACCTTTGAACATATCTCATGGATAGCAGTAGGTTCAGTAGAGAGTAGGAACAAGTCTTTGGCTGTGATGCCAAGGAGCTCAGTTGCGGCATCATTGAAAGCTGTGACATTTTGAAGTAGGCATGTGTGGTCATGCATTTCAAGCCTGAGCACATAGCGGTAATCACATTCTGGGAAGTCGCCATCACATTTATTGCAGTGCCACATTCCATCTAAGTGGTCGACAACTTTTTTCATGCATTGGGTGCCATCAACTGAGAGAGGGCATGCAAGGAAGTAGAAATCTTGCATGTCAATAGATGTTATGGTTGCACGAGTGGAGAACCATCCTGCTTTTTCAAGGGGCTGTAAGGAAAGCATCTCAGCAATTGTACGTTGTGGGTGTTTTCGTGTGGAGGGGCCAGAGAAATTTCTACTCAATGATGGTGAAGAGCTCAAGCGGCCTCGTTCATGGAACCATGTTTGGAGTTGGTGGGTCTCTGGAATGTCTGGATTCAGAAGGAGGTTGCTAGTGGAGATGGTCCCTATGGTTCTTCCGTTAAATTCTGCTATGCGACCCCCTTTGATTGCAAGAACAGTTGGTGAATCTGAAGAGCGAAGCATTGCAAGGTCATTGGCTATAGAGTGGCAATGTTCGCCCCAGAGGGTGATGTCAATGCTATACCCAAACATGTCTTCCAAGTTAAGAGTCTTTCTGGGTGTTTCAGCCCCATCTCTTCGACGAATGGTGGAGGTTGGAGAGTTGGATCTTACTAGACCAATGGTGTCGACAAGTGAGCCGAGGTCTGCAGATGCAATTTCACTGATACGTTTGAACCGGAAGCGATGGAAAGGAATATTTGGAGCATCATCTAAGGAAACTTGGACGATAGAAGCTGCAAAGAGGAAGACCTCCCATTTGTTATTTAAATGATTGTATAGTGGGTTTGCTGGTTTGACCGTGCCATTTGAGACCATGTAAACTTGCCCAATTTGGACATGGCCATGCAATGAATCTGCCAAGTCATTAAAGGCGGAAATATGGATCTCATCACCGTTAGAGTCAACAAGGTCAAAGCCGAAGACCTTTCTGGAGCCGCGAGCATTGTTGTATGGGCGGAGCGCTGTTTTTGCAAGAACTCGGCCTTGGATTGACCAATATTTACGATAGGGGCTGAGTGCCATGAATGGAATGGCAGCAGGTGTAGCAGAGGACAGCTGAGTTTATGTTGAAGAGGAATCTTGCATTTGAGTCGGTGTATGAATGGAGGGGTTTTGAGATGTTGAAGAACAAGCTTGGATTATCGACGGTTGAATAAATTGAAGAAGCTTTGGGTCCCCAATCGAAGATGCATGACTGTGGGAAACTTCGAGTTCAAGCAATTGTATAGTCCTGGAGGAAAGAAAAGGAAACAAGAAAGCAATGCGTTAATATTTGTAGTGTAAGCGGGGTAGAGATGGAAAACCGGAAAGAATGCATAAAGGATGGGGTCAAGAGTGTGAATGTACGCATAGTTTTGCAAGAAAGTGCAAGCAGCTTTTCGAAGAATGATAATTGATCCAAGTTGGAGGTCACCGAAGGCGACATGGCCATTGTATGCAGCTGGAAGCAAACTTCTGTGTTGGGAAGCACCATCAGAAAGTGATACACGGTAGCGTGGCGATGATGTCTTTGTCGAAGGAATAAGGCTAAGTTCGACTATTTGAAGGGATGGCTGGAGTGATGTAGAGCCAACTAGTAGCAAAGCGATCGCATTCTCTGTTAGAACAGGCTCCATGGTCAGATGCTGGAAATATGGCTTCAAATGCGAGAACCTGCAAAATGTAGGCATAGGGGAAGGATGAATGTAATATTTTGAAGAAGCTGTTGAGCAATAATTGTAGAAGTGCTTAGGAGGTGTTTGGTTGTACACAAGTTGATATTGCATGAGCAGTTTGGAAATAGTATTTGGCAATATTAAAGATTGCACTGCTGTACGATGACTCATTATTTATGTATTATACTATTTTTCTAAGTAAGGGAAAGTAGAGCTGTTTTTTTTTGCGTAATGTAGTTATATGCCATACATTAATAGATGGATTTTGCAAGGTTGGCCTTTTAGAGAGAACTCAATGAATCTTCATTGACATGCCAGAGTAGACTCTGAAATCTGATATTTTTTCCTTACAAAATGTTGATAGCTGGACACGATGTAAGGAAAGCATGGCTGAAGAGAGGACGAAAAATGTTCTCTGAGATAAAGGGAATAAAAAGTTTTGATGTCAGCGTTGTCATATATTCAGCATTAAACAATCACTTCTACAAAGTAGAACAGTTGGAGGAGCCAGAAATGTAATTATGAAGTTGTCAAAGAAATGTTTGCAAGTGGTTACAAGCCATCGAAATCACATTCTCTGTTTTCATGGACACTCTCTCTAGTGACAATGATTTGTTCTTTCTATTGTGAGTTGCTTTATCTCATTTTGGAAAAGTGCAGAGGACTAATGAAATCAGATTGAGGATGTTGAACATCTGCATGGATGGATTGTGCAAACAATGATGTTGAAAATCATGTGGATGGACTGTGCAAAGAAGGTAAGCTACCAAATTCTCAAAGAAATTTTTGCAAGGGGTTACAACCCATCGAAATCACATTCTCTGTTTTCATTTCTAGTGACAGTGATTTGTTCTTACTATTGTGAGCTCCTTTATCTCATTTTGGAAAAGCGTAGAGGACTAATGAAATCAAATTGAGGATGTTGAACATTGCTATGGATGGAGTGTGCAAAGAAGGTAAGTTTGAAGATTGTAAGCAAGTAGTACATGGGTTAAATCCTAATGTCATTGCAGAAAGTACTTTGATTGACGGTCTTTGCAACGAAGGCATGATCGATGAGGCTAAGCAGCTGTTGTATGAGATATGTAAGAAGAATACATGTTCTAATGTTGTCAGATACAAAGCCAAAAGTCATACAATTTGATTGATGGTCTTTGGAAGAAAGGCATGATGGATGAGGCTAAGGAGGTTTTGTATGAGATGGCTAACAGAAATATATGTTCTAATGTTGTTAGATACATGGCAAAAAGTCATACAACCAGACAGTGAAAAGGCATGGAGAAGATGTTGGTGTAGATTGTCTTATTTTTAAGATTACTTTGGAAGGCATGCCAGGTTAATGTATTGCACTCTGAGCTTTTGGATTGCATACTATTCATGTTCCCTATGATAGGAATTAGAACATGAAGCAATCAATGCACAACCCAAATAGATTTTATATTTAAAAAATTGGATCTTGTTAAAAATGCCATTGCATCCACTCTAAAATTCTACATAACTGAGGAATGAGTTCATACAGAGGCATGACAATTTGAATATGATAAAGGCAGCGAGTTTGTGTTAGCGAAGGGAACATATAAAATGGATATAAATAACTATCAATGAAGTGGTAGCCTGAAATGTGGACAAGAAAACTACATTCAATTTCAACGCAGGAAGTTTCTTCTAGGGAAGCAAACATATATCAAAACTACATTCAATTTCAAGGCAGCAAGTTTCTGGTAGGGAAGCAAACATATATAATGGATGTAAATGATTGCCAACGAAGTTGCAGGGTTAAATCTGTTGAAATGTCGACAATAGAACTACATATATTTGTTGAGTTGAGTTGACAAATGAATAGTATTTTTCTAATTCAACAGGTAGTTCCCAGAACAGGAGAGAAAAGCTTGAAGAAGAATATTTACTTCCAATAGCAAAATTACATCATGAGCTTAATGAAAGGAATTTTCATTTTGCAACTTAATATATGTTTTCAATATTTGGTTGTAAACAATGATCTACATATCTCAAGAACCGAGGATAATGTTGATGTAATAACAGACATACTATCTACATTCAAATTTGAAATAACAGTTTTGTGAAACTAAATTCATAATAAGGATGTCATTTTCAAGGAAACCTGAGCTTAATACGAGAAATTAGATAAAGGGAGAACCCTTCATATTGGCAGTTTGCAAGCAAAGGTGGATCAGGACAGAACTATCAGTAATTCCTTGATAATATGAACAGATAATTTGGAAGAAATAGTGCAAGAAGCAGTATTTCCTGTTCTGCACTTAATAGGTCTTGTGTGAATATGGATCAATGTTTAGTATGCTTCCAGTTGTGGTATACATCATAGGTGCTAAAGAATTTTGTTACTGAATTGTTTGAATGAAACATATGGATTAGATGATTACAAACTAGGCCACTTGATGTTCTGTCGGTTTGCTTGACAAGTCAAGCAGGAGGCTACAGAAGCAGTAAAAAGATGACTATAAGGCAGAAGGGTACAGAAGCAGTAAAAAGACGACTATAAGACATTGGTTACAATAAAACAAGATATATTGTTTGTAAATCAAATGCCTGAATAGCTACATAGATAAATAGCATGAGTGGAATCATATGCAAAGGATAGCCATGCTAACTTATGATTTATTTTGTGGTGTGATTGTTGTTCTATTAAGGAGAGACAGTGATCTCTCTCAAACCCCAAGATATATACATGTTGCAAAAGCCACAGAAAGGTACAACAATAAAATTAAGTTTCTTTTCAAATGACCCTACATGAAGTTACGTGATTACATTCACTGCAAGCATGTTGACAGCCAAACTTTCTTCCGTGATTACATAGCTTCTTTGTATTTGACACAAAATTGCAGCAAATCAGTCATTCTGCTAACCAGGAAAAACCACTGTGGATATTTTCTTCATCATACTGAATGCCTAAATTTTAAAGGGCTAAAAAAAACTCTTAAGACGTGGCACAATCCCAGCACATGAATGGGTTATGTCAAGTTGTGTAGTCACTATATCTGCACAGGTACTAAATTTTAAAGGGCTAAAAAACAACTCTTAAGACGTGGCAAAAGGCGACTACATGAATGGGTTATGTCAAGCTGTGTAGTTATTATATCTGCACAGGTACTAAATTTTAAAGGGCTAAAAAAAGCTCTTAAGACCTGGCACAAGCCGACCACATGAATGGATTATGTCAAGCTGTGTAGTCACTATATCTGCACAGGTACTAAATTTTAGAGGGCTAAAAAAAACTCTTAAGACGTGGCACAAGCCGGCCACATGAATGGGTTATGTCAAGTTGTGTAGTTAGTATATGTGCACAGGTACGGTTTAATAATGAGGCATCAAAAGCACAAAAAATAAATTAGACAACCAAATCACAATTTGTTGAGCATCAAAACCTTTTGTGTATCTGTGGAGTGCCTATATCTGCACAGGTACGCTTTAATAATGAGCCACCAAAAGCACAAGAAATAAATTAAACAACCAAATCAAAATTTGCTGAGTATCAAACTGTTTCTGTATCTGTGGAGTGTCGACCGATACTGGCATCCTTGACCTTGGTTAATAAATTCTAAGCTAGTCAAAGAACACATAAAAACACCAATTCTTGTTTGATCTTATTGCCAGCAATGGAAAATGTGTGATCAAGCTTTGGTCATGTAATATATGAGTTCAGAGTTCCCTATTTCTTTATCCACAGATATAAAATTGTAATAACTTCAAATTTCTAACCATATTTTGATTCAAATTTGATTAAATTCAACTCTCAATTCTAATTCTATTATATGGCTGTTTCTTGAGCCTGATATGTTTTTGGCATATTACGAATGTCTGTACAAGCTTCACAGCTATTATTCGAGAATTTGACCCTGGTACACTGATCTCTTGCTAACCTGCTGATTTCATTGGTTATTTAGTGGGATACTGCAGGACAGGAGTGGTTCAGGACAATGACAAGCAGCTATTACCGTGGAGCTGACGGAATTATTGTAAGCAACAGTGAACTGTATTTGGTATTAGATCTTTCAGAAACTGTAATTGTGTATAAAGTTATAAACTAAAAATATGGCTTTGCATCCAGTCTAAAAAGCTAAAGCTACAAACGTGTTCCATGGAGTGAGAGTCATTATGCTTAACTGAAATTGTAGCGAAGTTATATATGTACCAAAGATACAGAAGTTGATTTATAAATGCAGGATGATAACATTAGTGCAATACTTACTTGTCCTGCAAGCAGGGATCTTCCGATGGAAATCTGGAGCAGGGATCTTGCGGAAGCAGCCACAACCAACAGGTAATTGCAGCTAACAGGAAAGGCCAGCAGGAAAGTCGAGTGACAAGCAACAACAAATTTCAGAGGTAGGTAACAGCAAACGCATAAGGTCTAGCAACAACAAATTTCAAAAAGCATAGCAACAACGGATATAAATTTCAATTCCACGGGAAGAATAAAGATGTAGATCAACAGGCTAAATAGAAGAGTACTGACAGATTACAGAGACAGCGCATAAAAATCCCAATCAGATCTGATTTTGGAAGAACATCGAACATGATGGAGTATCGTTGATGAGTCACGCAGTGCTGTTAATGACAGGGTTGATGTCATTATATTTCTGATTTCATCTGGCGTTTGATTTCGATTTCGATTTCAGTAGCTCTGATATTGACCAGAGATTAATGTGTTAGCAACAGATTTGATGGCATTACAGATGTGTATTTCATTTCATGGTTGATTTCATAGCAGTAAGAATATGGAGAATATCAGAGACATCGGGTTTCTCTGGATTGAGTAGACACATTGAATTGAGTAGACGAACATTGATTTTAGTAGGCGGAGGGATTAATTCTGGATTGAGCGGAGAGTA
Source organism: Pinus albicaulis (assembly GCA_034641835.2). Classification (NCBI taxonomy): domain Eukaryota; kingdom Viridiplantae; phylum Streptophyta; class Pinopsida; order Pinales; family Pinaceae; genus Pinus; species Pinus albicaulis. The sequence goes on from JAXQQM020083809.1 coordinate 139,713, forward strand.
TCGATCAGTCAGTTCGTTAATGCTAGGAAGTCGGTTCGTTAATGGTAGGACGACGTGGATAGGCAGGTGGATAGGCGAATAGGCAGGTGGATAGGCAGGTGACATAGGGAAATCTGGCGAGGGACAGCTGTAGAGAATGACGAATCTCTACAGTGTCGCTACCAAAAACCCCACAATAGAACGCCTATCGGCATGATAAATACATACATAGGAAACAAACTCAGAATCATGCAATGTATTAGTGTTAGAAAAGATGAGAATTACTTTAATAAAAAATATATATTTACAAATTAACTAATTAATTAATTAATTAATTAATGATACTCATAATGTTAGATTAACAATTCCATTAAAATTAAATAGTAGAAATTTCATATGCATCAATCTAAGAGTTTCTTAGAAGACTCTTTCTTTTTACATAAAGATAAATAACTAGCAATTGCACCACATGTTGCAAAAGAAACGCCATAATGAAATAGCATAGGAAAGAGTAGCCTAGAAGAAATAAGATGTTGTAGAGAAGGAGCCATCATGGAGGAATGCAAAGAAAATTTTGGTTCAGGTAGTGAAGGTTTCAAAGATATTGATGATAAGAGTTATCAACCATAAAATTTTGTTATAGATATTGAAATAGGCAATTGCTGGTGAAAACATATATGTAAACCAACATAATTTGTTCACATAAAAAAAATATAAATAAATAAATAAATATTATAGATATTGAAATAGGAAATTGGGGGTGAAAATCCTTTCGTTATTAATAATCCTCTGAAACAAGCATGTAAATCAAATAAGATATTTCAAATACATTCAAGTACAATCTATTTACCATAGATGTAAATAAAGAGTATTTTTATTTAAAAAAAGATAGAGTTTACTCCAAGTTCATCTACATATCATAGCCCCAATTGCATGCTTGTCAGAAATTGTATATGAAGAACAATAGTCTTGGTATAAAAGAAAGTGAATGTCATTTTAATATGGAGACATTTTTGGAATGAGATATTGTTCTTTATGTTATGGTTTATTTTCTTAACTCCAAATTTGATTTAGTCTTTCTCTATATACATAAGGAAAAAATACAAAGTAAATTCACAAATTTAAGTTATAGTTTTATATTTTATAATTACAAATCTAGTTTCTTATTGGAATATTTTACACACATCTATTTATTCAAATAAATTATATTGTGAATATTTTTTCTCCTATTATTTGATTACAAAATTATTGTACTCCCTACTAGGTAAAACAACTTTATTAATAAAGAATTGAATGCCAAATTGAAAGATTACTCAATTGAGAACTACTATAATATATATAACTTATTTCTGGAGGCATTAAAAAATTAGGATTCAATAATATGAGAATGATGAAATTGCATGTTGGGCTAATATATGTAAGAAACATTATCAAGATAGGATTCAATAATATGAGAATGATGAACTTTCATGTTGGGCTAACATATGTAAGAAACATTATCAAGATAGGATTCAATAATATCGCTCGAATTTTAAGGAAGCATAAGATCTCTTCTTCTTTTAAACCTTTAAACACCATTCCTAGGCTCCCCCCCTTTTTTAAACTCCAAGTATGACCGCTGACCCTAAAAGCGTGAAAGGTGTTTATTTGATTCCGTGCTCTTGCGGGACTCCCTACATTGGTGAAACTGGTCGGTCGATTAATAAAAGGATCCAGGAGCATGTTGCAGATATTAGGCATGGTAGAACCAAGTCCTCTGCGTTAGCTGAGCATGCAGAAAAGACGAAGCATCACATTTGTATGGAGGACGATAGAATCCTTGCTAGGGTTGACCATTTCCATCACCGGAAATTTAGGGAGGCGATTGAGACTGAGAAGAGGTCCTGCACGTTGAAAAGGGATGACGAATGGAAAGTTAGCAGTTGTTGGATTCCATCTCTTCACTCCCTGTAAGGGTCCTTTTATTCTTTGGTTTTTATGATTTGGTCTTATTATTATTATTCTATTATTTTATTTTAGTATTGTATTTATTTATTTATTAAAACAAAATACAAATAATTTATTTTTATTTTATTTTAATTTTAATTTTAAATTTTTTAAAATTTTTTTTTATTCATTCATGTATTTATTTATTAATTTATTGATTTTATTTTATTATTTTATTTATTTATAAATTATTTATTTTTAGTTTATGACTTTGACTTGAATTCTTTGGTTTTTATTTTACATTTTAGTGGGTCCTTTTATTCTTTGGTTTTATTTTTATTTTTATGATTTGGTCTTTTTATTATGATTTTGTTATTTTATTTATTTTATTTAGTATTTTATTTATTATTTATTTTTCTTTTTTTTTTACTATAACGGATATGGTTTTATTATATAGGAAAGGTTATGGGTCTTTGCCGAGGCAACCCCTTTTACAAAGCAGAGTTCTTTCTACTGCATCTAATAATCTATAACTACTTTCAAGGCATTTGAACAGAGCTTATATTGTTTACAATGAGCTTCCCTTTCATGAGCAAGATGCCTTTGTTTGCCATCTCATCAGCTTCACTGTTTGACATTCTCAGAATGTGATGAAATTTACACTTGTCAAAGTCAAGAAGAACTCTCTTCAATTTGTCCAATATTTTATTAAGGCTGGCATTGCCGAACGGAGTCTCCGTGATTATCTTTTTTATTATCAGTTCTGAATCACCGAAGACTTGGAGCACTTTGATTCCTTTATCTCTTGCTATGAGACAAGCTTTTAGGAGCCCAAGGATCTCAGTGTGATTGTTGGATTTCTTGCCAAGTCCCCAACAGAACCAGTCTTTGGAAGACCCACCAGGAGAGTAGATAACACCACCCGCACCAGCAACACCGGGGTTCCCCTTGGACGCCTCGTCGAAAAAGAAAGTGAATAAGTTTTGAGACCTCCACCAAGTTTGAAAAAAATCATCCTCATCTCTTATGCGCCAATCAGGATTGTCACCTTGAGGGGGTTGAAGGTGCTTACGTGGGTGGGTCGCAAGCGTTCCAAGCCAGCTCTTTTATTCGGGAAATAGCAAATGATCTTCTTTAAAATACTGATATTGGGCCGCTTCCAAGAGGAAGGCCTTAGCTTTTGCAACCACCTGCAGAGGGGTATATAGCAGCTCTTTAAAAATCCTTTGGTTGCGGGCTAACCAAATATGCCAGCATACATATTTGGGGAGCGCAATCCAGATTCTACGCCAGAAAGATTTGGTAGGGATTCGATGGGGATAGTGTTGACTCCAAGAGGCAAAGAGGTCTGCAACTGAGTTCTGCATAGGGGCTTCTAAAAGTAAAAATAAACAAATTAACACGCGCTATCAAATCTAGGAGTCAAACCACACACAAACAGTAACTTCTCGTACTAAAAACACTAGTTGGTGATGAAATCCAACATCGTAGAATTTAATACAGAAAGGGCGGTTGGAACAGTTACCCCGACAACCTGCTTAATGAAACAGACTGGCACAAGTTTCTTCAAAAAACCATCTCGAGTGAAGAGAACCCCCCAGAGAGTCCAAGTGAGTCTAGTCGACGTCTGCTCCAGGTACAGTGGGATCTTCCCTCCACCGTCACCTTAGGAAAGAATCCTATAGATTATGGCCACTAAGGTTACCAATAGAAACAAATATACCTGGGGGAACAGTCTACGATCCGATACACACACAAGGGCAGAGTAACAAAGCTCAATCCCCTTGAAGGCTCCTTGACATAATCCAAGGTTTACCGACAAGTGACCCCAGGCTCCTCGAAAATGGTCTATCTGAGGTTTACCGTTGTTAATACGTGTATATATTCTATCGTTCCCAATGAGGAAGGATTGATTACCTCACTGGTTCAGATATGATCTCGTGCTTGACTCCTTTAGGAGGAGCTTCCCAGAGCACACATGCAACAATTGGAATTTTTCCTACCGCAAGATCGACTACTTGTTTGTTTTACTATCTTGGAGAGTTAACTAAAACCTATTCCAAGACACTAGCCTAAGCTAGATTGGTGGAAAGAGCCCTAAAAATGTAAAAATTACTAGATGAATTTTAATTAAGCGCTGTGTTATTAAGGCTGTTATTACTCAAAAGGTAAATGGATATGAAACCAATGGTGTTATGACCCGAACCAAAACTGAATGCAATCGAATATGATAATGTAATATTTTCAATTCGATGAATCCTAACTAAAGTAAGGAGAGAGTTTCCATACACTTCCAACAATGCAAAAATTGATCACTAAGAGAAAATATAACAAATTCTCTAATGCACTAATTTCATCAAGAAAAACTAATGCAAATCAATCCCAAAACAATTTTTTATTTTTGTGTTTTTAAAACAAACATAAAAACATCTAAATTCAAATCAAAGAAAACTGATCTAAATCTACGATTGATTTTTCAGAATGTAAACTATGCAATTGTAATCTATGCACAATTCACTTGAAAAGTATGCAAATGTAATCTATGCACATTTTTCATTCATATTCTGAAAATGAGAATTCTAATTATGCAAATGTGATCTATGCAAGAGAATTCTAAAACACAAGATGATTCTAATGTAATCTAAGAACCAATCAAGTGGAAGTCAAGAAAATCGGGTGAGAGTTCCAAAGATCAAAAAACACTCAAAGGCGATTAACACTCATACACAATTTAGCCCCCCCCCCCCGGGTGAATGAGGGGGAATTTTTTTTGCAAAAATGAAAGCAAAAAGATGCAAAATTGTGAAAATACTGAGACAAACCTCCAAGTAAAGACCAAAGGAAATCAAATTAAGAATTTCTCAAAAAAGAGACTCAAAACACCCAATTAACTTAATGGAGATTGATGAGATGAAGAATTGCTGAAAGAAATTCAGAAACAAGAGATTTTTGACAGAAAAATACAGATCTGGGTAGATGCTAAGAATCCTAAATCAAATCTAAACTAAACTAAAAGAAGAAATCTGAAGTTTTTCAAAAATTTTAACAGGGTCCGCAGGCTCCCAGAAGTAACAGGTGCGGTCCCGCACTGTTTACTTAAGGAAAGCGCGAAACTGCCCGCACTGTTCAAAAGAACAAAGTGCGGTCCCCAGAAAAGTTCAAGAAAAACGTAAAAGATTTCAAAATTTTCAAAAACAGAGAAAAACTAAGCTACCCAGGCAGATATCCATCAATCAAAAACCAGGAAAAACTTTTCCTCAAATCAAAATAAAAGAGAACCAAAAACAACAAGTTCTTTCCCCAGTGGAGTCGCCAATTTGTTGGCCGGATAAATCGTTCTTGTGGACAAGACCGATCTCCCTAGTGTCAGAAGACAATCTAGCAACAAACGAACAACTAAGTTTGTCTTTCTCTAGATATATTCGTTTTACAAATAAATGTTATGAAGGTGTTGATCCTACCTTAGATCCAAATGCTTATTTGTGGTCGTAGTGCTTCCGTCGCATCAATAATCCTTCATCGCAACAAGAGCTCTTTTGTCGCAAGAAAGTATCATCTTTTTCCAATCTGCAATCACAAACAAGAAAATATCAATAGCACCTGTATAACAAATAATTATAAAACATACCTATCATAGTGATCAAGGAATCTATGAAATAAATGATCAAACGACAGCTTATTGAAATAAACAATCGAACGACAATTTATTGAGAAAAACATAACTTGATTGTATTAATCTTAAAATATACAGAAGAACCTTACAACCTTTGCCTTGATGTTCGAAAGGCCTTCCCGGGGTCCGAAGCAGGAGTCTCCTCTACTTTGATAAGTCTTGCACTCTTCCTCCAGAAGCATAAGAGGTATGTGATCTTTCCTCTCAAAAGCTCAGCAGAAGAAAATCTAAATCTCAACAGCACTTCAACTCAAATATTTTACCCATCAAAATATTCTTCAATCCTCCATTAGTTTAACTTCTCAAAACTTCTTGACTTAACCCCAAAAGGCTACCCAATGCCTCCTTTTATAGAGCAAATGAGGAGGTTAGGATTCCACCATTAAAGGGATAGAACCCTCCTTCAAAGGGATAGGCTCCTCACATCAAGGGATTAGTTCCTTAAGGTGTGGGATACATGCACCTTACTAAAGCGTACTCATCCCCAAAAAATCTCATCCAGAACCTTCTAGAATTGACCAAAAATCAACTTTTTCAGTTTAATTTCGCGCTTTTTTGACTTTACAGGGGTACCGCAGGCATTACACTGGAAAAATGCATTCTAGAACGCAGTTTCTCTTCACATTACCTGCGTACCCTAGCTAAAAACGCAAGAAGGTCTCATGTTACCTGCGTACCCTGAGTTTTAGAGATTTTTAGGGTTTTTCTTCCAGTTCTGAGGCTTGGAATGAGGAACAAAGGTTGTAAGACTTGCAAAGGAGGTAAGTATGAGTGTCAATGAGCTCATATAAATAAATATAATGTCGTAAGACATTTTTAGTAACAGGTCAGAATCTAAAGTCCCTGAAGAATGAGAACCTAAACTCTCGAACTCCCTTCTCAAAGAAATCGCACTCCATGAAAAGATGCCGCCGGGGTTACAGCATAACGCACATCCGTGAGGCCCAGACTATATTCCTTTTTTCCAGGTTATCTCCCGTAAGCTGCTTATTATGGACCAAAGTCCAAAAGAAGAAGTTTACTTTTGGAAGCGAAAGCGGTTCCCAAACATTCTTCCAAAACTCCTTTGTTTGACTGCTATTTCTAAAGACCTGTAAAGCATTATACCCAGCTGCTGTGGTATACACTCCATTCTTTCCCCAACCCCAGCTATCTTTTTTGGTTCTACAAACTGGAGCTGCGTCCTCCAACAGTTCGACTAGCAGTGCTTGTTGATGAGAAAACTGTGCTGGCACTCTATGGAAATCCCATCCATTCCAGTCTCCACGCTGGTCCCAGATCGAGATGTCATAAAGTCTGCTTACACCTGCCTGCTCCAGCCAGTTTCTAAGGTCAGCAATGTCATCGTTCTCAGCTAATGGATCACTTCCCATTATACTGTCAAGCCATAAATGCGTACGCTTACCGTTCCCTGGAATCCTATAGATTAATTTTTTGAAAAAGTTGCTACTTTTGCAACATAATTTCCAGACCTGCGTACTATTGGTTGCGCTTGCTGTCTGAAGATTGGAGAGTGCGTTATTGGGACCATACTTTGAGCGCAGGGTTACACTGATTGGATGAGCGGGCTCGTGGATCAGCTTCCACAAAATCTTTCCTCCCAACGCTAGATTGACAAGCGTGGGATCTCTAATTTGCAGGCCGCCCTCAGACAATGGTTTTTTGACCACATCCCAGTTAACCAAGTGCATTTTTCTCTCGTTGCCTTTCCCTCCCTGCCAAAGAAAATATCTGAGCAACTTGGAGATCTTTTCCATCACATTTCTTGGCGCAAGGAGGAAAGCCGCCTGGAATATTGGGAATGCAGACAGCACAGATTTGATTAGGATTACTTTACCTCCCTTAGTCAGCCAGTTGCCTCCCCACGCAGCTATTTTGGATTTGATTTTTGAGATTATGTCACTCCATAACGATCTCTTGTTAACTCCAGAAGTTATGGGGAGACCAAGATATTTAAACCTGTCCCAGTTTGCCTGACCTTTAAACCCAAGGAGAGCAGTGATTGCGGAGAGTTCATTCTAATCTATATTCCAGCTGTATACTTCGCTCTTACTCTCATTAACCAAGGCACCTGAAACTCTGCAATACTTTCTGAGGAATGAGTCGAAAGCTCTGGCTATTCTGATGGAAGCTCCTCTTAGTAGAAGAGAATCGTCGGCAAAGAGAGCATGGTTCACTGGTTCAGCTCCATTGGATGGTTTGAGGCCCGGAATATGACCAGCTAATCTTTCAGCAGTAATCTTACGACTAAGGGAATCTGCCATTAAGATATACAGGAAGGGGGATAGTGGGCAACCCTGCCTGATACCTCTTTGAGCTTGGAAGAAGTTAGCTGGTCTGCCATTAACTAACGGAGCAATCCACGGACTATCAATGCAGGCTTTTATTAATTGTACAAAATGTGTCGAAAAACCAAAGGAGAGCAGAACTTTAGATAGGAAATTATGATTTACTCTATCGAAGGTGTTTGCCATATCTAGTTTTATCAACATACCTTTCTCCTTTCGCTGTTTACTTGAATGTATTGTCTCCTGAACTTGTATCACGTTGTCCAGAATGTGTCTACCCTCCACAAAGCCACCTTGAGAGCTGGAGATCAGTTTTTTTAACAATGGCTTGATCCGATTTGCTAGAATTTTTGCCAGGATTTTATAAGAAGCATTGCACAGCGAGATGGGTCTAAATCTAGCAAAGGAGTCAGGATTGGAATCCTTAGGAATTAACGCTAGGTAAGTGGACTTGGTTCCTCCACCAATCTTGGCTTTCTTCATGAATCCTCTTGTCATTTTAAGCAGGTCAGCCTTGATAATGTGCCAACAAGATTTGTAGAAGTGAATTGTGAATCCATCAGGCCCAGGGGCCTTATCTGGTTCCATGGACCAAATAAATTTTATGATTTCCTCCTCAGTAATAGGTCTGCAGAGGTTTGAATTGTCTTCAGGGCTGATAAGGGGAGGAATACTGGAGAGAAAGTCATCCTCCTCCTCATCATTTCTTAGAGTTTCTTCTCTGTACAGGTTCCTATAATGGATTTCAGCAGTGGATTTAACTTGGTTGAATCCTTTGCACACTTGACCCTCAGTTGTTTTGATTTCTGCTATGTAATTCCTTGACAGTCTCGCTCTGTATTGCCGGTGGAAGAAGGGAGTGTTCCGGTCCCCGGCCTTCAACCAAAGGCTTCTGGATTTAAGCCTCCATTATTCTTCTTCCTTTCGAAAAGATTGATACGTTGCTCTTTGTGCTTTTATTTCTTCCTCGAGCAACTTTGATGTGATATCTCTATTTTCCATATCAGATTGCAGGGCCAATAAAGACTGCACTGCCTCTTTTCTCTGATTGGTGGGATTGGTATCCGGTGTTTTTATCCAGTCCTTCAGAGCTTGCTTTGTAGCTTTCAGTTTTTGCTCCCAAACGTAGCTGGAGGATCCCGAGATTGGTTTGGCCCATGCTGCCTTGAATGTCTCCATGAATCCATCTCTCTCAATCCAGAGTGGGCTGAATCGAAAAGGTAGCGGTCCCAGGTCTTCTTCATCTTCCAAATGGAGCTGAATCGATTTATGGTCTGAGGAGAGCTTGGGAAAAAATTTCGTGGTTATTTTCTTATTCATCATAATGGAACTTTGCACCAAGAAACGGTCTAATCGAGCAGATATGTGCTCCGAACCAACCCGATTATTAGACCAAGTGAAAATGCCACGAATAGGCCTGAAATCAAGAAGGTCCCAATGCTGGGATATCTCCTCAACCTTGGCCAACATAGGATCTCTGGAGCTGATTCCCCCCCTCTTTTCCTTTGCTTTCAAAATAATGTTCAGATCCCCGGCAAGAACGATGTTGCTGGGATTGGACTGCTCAAGAAAGGCCACAAGTGTATCCCAACATTCTCGTTTTTCGGAATAAGTCACCGGAACGTAAAGATTGAAGAGAGAGATGAACAACTTACTTGCCTTGTGCTTCAGCTCCGTGTATATCCAGTGCTGGGTTTCATGGGAATTTAACAGCTGAAAGAGGTATTCTGTCCAAAGTGTTGCCAACCCTCCATAGGTTCCCCTTGAGCTGACTACTTTTCCTGCTCTTTTGTTCCACTTTGTTTTGCCTAACTCTAGAAGGGCTTGCCCTTCTATTTTGGTCTCTTGGAGCATGAGAATGTCTGAGGGGTCTGCTTTCAATAGGTCCCTGACTGCTTCTATTTTAGAGGGGTTCCCCAGACCTCTGCAATTCCAAGAGACGAGTTTCATTATTTACCAAAAGGGGGATTGGGGCCTCCCTTGGAAGGCCTTGGTCTGGTATTTCGCCCAATAGACATTTCTATTGTGGACTGACTTCCTTGAATCTTGAGTCTTTCTGCCTCTTCTTCCCTCTTCTCTTTTCGAGATTGCCTTCCTGCTTTTTTGGAAGGGCGCTCGTAGGATTCATCCTCGGAAGAACTAGAACTATCCACAGGTTTTTTCCTTGCTATTTCTGCGTATGAAGGATTAGTGGGAGTGCCTTGATTTACCTCCATCTGTGTTGTTTCCTCTCCCTCTTTATTTGGAGGAGAGGGGACAAGTTGTTCCTTGTTATCCTGGTTTAGGTTGGCTTGAATGACCTGATCTCTTTCTGATCCATTTGGTGGTTCTTCCGCTTCTTGATTGCTTTTAGAGCTTGAATGACCTCCAGTCATATTTCCTTTAACTGTGCCTTTTTTTGAGCTTGTGTTTTTCTGGACTAGGGTCCATTGTTCCCCATTTTGTTTGTATGCTTGTTCCTCAGCCTTCTTCTTACAGTGCTTTGCAAAGTGCCCATGCCCGTGACAATGCCTACATTTAAATGGCAGTTGTTCATAGTCCAGCTCTTGGACATGCGTCCACCCAGAAACGGTGAGCTTAATAGCTTCCGGTAATCCTTCTTCGAGGTCTACTTCTACGCAGATGCGGGCGCATGAGTACTGATCCTTTCTTGCCGCCTGATCTATGTATTTTCCCAAAGCATTACCTATTATCTGGAGGGATTTTGGGTTCCAGCAGTGGAGGGGCAAGTGAGGGAGTCTAACCCAAATCGGGACAGCCGAGGGAACATCCTGGGTGGGGTCGAAATCTGGAGACCATTTGTTAAGGTAAAGGCCCTGGGGGCCCATGAAGTATGGTCTGTTTCTAAAGATTAATCCTTTGTCTTCCGGGTTTTCAAAAACAAACACGAAGAAACCCTTACCTACGAAGTAGCTTTTGACTCCCTCCTTGATCAGAGGCTTCCAGTTCCTTTGAGTCCAGTCCTCAACAGATTTGGGAGAGGGCCAGAGTCCCGTGAACTGACCTATGAGGCCTCTCTCCGCCAGATTCAACGCCGATTTGCAGGTGTCTTCTTCGGGAAGGGCCACTGTGGGGATTGAATCCATTTTTTTCACAAATTTCTGTTGAGACAAAGTCGGAGGGCGCTTGGGAGCAGCAGCAATCATTGCCCTAAAAGCAGACACCTCCGGAGGCGGAGGGGGATCAGTGGGCGCCGATCGTCAACACGGATCTATAGCCTCTCGAAATCCCGCCGGGAAAGGTGCCTGGAGCAGCGCCGGGTGTTGCCGTATCTGTGCGCGACAGAAAGCGCGCAGGAGGCAAGAGCAGGTTCGTAACCTCGCGCGCGATCCAAGTTATCACCTTATCGCTTAGAACCCTTTCTGGCTGGTTTATGTTTGTTAATTTATTTATTTATTAAAATAAATACAAATAATTTATTTTTACTTTATTTTTGTTTTGTTTTTTTAATCTAAGCTTCTGCGACACCACTAAAGGGGTGGTCGACAAAGGCTTCGATAAAAAATCCGTGGTTCATTATTTTTGTTGTATTTTAATTCTTGTTTCTAATTTTATTCATTCATGTATTTATTTATTAATTTATTTTATTTATTGATTTTATTTTATCATTTTATTTATTTATAATTTATTTATAATTTATGACTTTGACTTGAATATTTTTTCTCTTAATAACCTATTTATCTTGTTTCTGTTGGGGGAGTTAATTTAGTTTTTAGGGTTAATTTTATATGAAGGGGTAATTATGTCTTTTTATATTTTTATTTTTAGTTTTATTTTTTACCGTTTTTAATTTTTAGGATGGGTTAGTTATATTTTTGGATTATTTTATAATTTTTCTTATTTTTGACCGTTTTTTGACTCTTTGGGTTTTGACCATTCCTTCTCTCTTCCTGGTATAAATGTGTATGTCAAATCAGCTAATCTTCATTATCCTCGTTGGTTCCAAAAATTCCTTATGTGATTTCCCGGAAGATTTATAATTAAAATAAGATGAGAATGATGAACTTGCATGTTGGGCTAATATATGTAAAAAACCTTATCAAGATAGACTTTTGTATAATGTGAGAGACAATGTGAAAGAGTTTTAGAATTTCCATGTGTCACCAAATGAAAAGAATATCATGAGAAATTGTGTATCTAGAAGGGTGTATTGAGAGCATTTCCCCTTTCAGTTATTGTTATTATTAAAGAATATTTCTTACTACATAATATATATAACTTCTATATAGACTTATCAGAAAAAAAATTAACTGTGTTGGAATCTTATGACAGTGAGGACAATATGAGCAGTCCATTCATACAACTACCACATACTATCGATAGGCCAAAGAGTTTTCCTGTGACGCGATCTATGCATTTTTGTCATGCAGATCGAATCTCAGCACTAAGGAATCATACTAAGATAAAAGGCCATCATATTAACTTTGGTGTTCAAAAACCATCAATCACTTAATTATATTTCTCTAAATATCAATAATTGGACAATAGTCGCCATATAGGTAACACTTGGGGGAAATGTGTATCCATATCATAGTATAACAATATATATAATAGCTTACACAAAATATATAAAAATATGTCATAAGCAATGCAACTGCTACATGAACTACTCACAATCCTTAATGATATACTAAAAGTTCTTCCACAATACTAATCAAGTGTCTAAAGAAGCCATCATCACTCAGTCACCATATAAGTAACACCTGGGGGAAATGTGTTAGAATTGTATATACGATAGCTTATACAAAGGACATAAAAATATCTTATAAGCAATGCAATTGCTACATGAGCTACTCAACATGTAGGTAATGTGTGGGGGGAATATGTTAGAACTGTATATACAATAGCTTATACAACAGATATAAAAATATGTTATAAGCAATGCAACTGTTGCAGGAACTACTCGCAATCCTTAATGATATACTCAAAGTTCTTCCACAATACTAATTAAGTGTCTAAAAAAGCCATCATCACTTCCAAAATCACATACTTAAACATACCGGTTGTAAAAAATGAATTTGTTCCATAAATTTTAATAGAATCATGTGCTCAGATCTAAGATATAGTTCTTAAACTCCAAAGCCTCTTCTTGATTGAAAACATACTAAACTGATAAGATATAGCTGAAGAGAAATAATTTAAAAACTTCTTGGCACAATTGTTACATAATAATTTGTTGCACAACTTGTATAGCAGTAAATGTCAACTTGCAACATGTCCAAATAAAACAATTGAAGTAAATACTATCAATTGGTTTTCAATGCATTTATGCAATTAAAATATAGCTAGGAACTTTTGAAGACTACTCCATTGAAAATTAGAAGCATCTTCATGCCTGGTTTTCTAAGCTAGCCGTCCAATGTATTTATTTCACCATTATCTATGCCTCACAGTTTAAATTTGTGCAAGGAGAAGGAGAGGAGGAGCGTCAAGGTGACAACTAGAGTAAGAAGAGAAAGAAGAATATTGTTTGGGACTTGAGATAGATTCATTCTCTGCACATGTAAGATTTTTTAGCTATAATTAGGTAATTAAAGTTATGTATATAGTTTCTTAATCTCTCTCTTTAAATAAACTACATTCCACATGAACACCATGGGTCAATATAGTTTATTATTATTTTAGTTTATTATTTTTATTTTTTATTGTATTTTGACCTACTTAAAATGTTCATTACATTATGTTAATATTTTTATTTAATTTACCTTTTTTTGAGTAATTTGACATAGTCAAAATGTTAAATTGAGGTTAAAAGTCACCAAAACTTAAACTCAATCTAACTTATTAAAATGAAAAAAAAACTAGCATTATAAAAAACATATAAAAAACTATTTACTTGTGGATCTAACGGCCTAAAACATTTCAATTGTCTAACATTTGATCCAATGACTCAAACATGGACACAGTGGCAGCTAGGGGAGTTGTTTTCAAATAATAAGAATGCCTTACGACGTAAACATATTTACTTAGAATTATTCCCCACCATAATTTATGTAACTCTTGGTATAAATTTAGATAGAAGTAAATATGGAAGTATGCAAATTTACTGAGGTTCGTAAATATATTTACTTAGAATTACTCCCCACCATAATTTATGTAACTCTTGGTATAAATTTAGATAGAAGTAAATATGGAAGTATGCAAATTTACTAAGGTTAGTGTCAAAACAAAATTTATGCAAGTGTTAGAAAATTGAATAGTTATTCATGTTTTAATCAAAGAAAACTAAATTGTGTCTAAGAAGATTGTAATCTCTAATAGGATTAAATAATAATAATAGCAAGGGAGTTAGATTTGTAGTGCTATTATGGGTGTTACATTTTTCTTATATATCAATGAGATTAGCTTAGAGATATGAGACTCATTTAACAAAACTGTTGTAATAGTATGAAGAAATAAATATTTTTCATCTTTGTTTAACCCTAGTAAGGAGTAGGGTGTTGATAGGTGCCTAGCAAGTTATGAAAAATTAATACAATATATTAATTATGCATCCTTTGGGTGATGATAACTTATATTATACTTGCAACTAATAAAATAATATTCCAACAAAAATTTGTGCCAAAACAAAAGAGTCAAGAAATGAACCTTTTATGGATTTTTAAGGAACACAATGTTTCATTTATTGTTAGATGAAAATTGCCCCTTGATTTGAAACATAGTTACCTCATAATGTTTTAAAGGGATTGAAATTCAAAGATTGATTAATGTATGATTAGAAATACTGGAAAAATTATGTAATCGTAACATCAATGAATGAGAAGTTGTGGACACAAAAGCACAAATTTATATTGGAATGTTAGTTTACATATGTACTCACACAAGATGCATAACCTTTCTTTAACCACAAGGTTTAATCTAGGATAGATGATACCAACCAATCATACAAAATTTTCAAAATAACTATTAACTTATTATAATAATAAACATCAGTGTAAAAATTATGTGGCACATTTTAGGTTAATAATAATCACTTTATATAAGAAGGAAGGTGTAGTAAAGTGTAATGTGGGAGGGAAAAGAAAAGAAATGACAATTTATATGATTAAGTACGAGGATCGAGAATAAAGAGTTGATACTTAATTAAATGGAAAATAAAATTTAAGCTCTTTACCATTGATAAATGAGATTGAAAAAAATAAATAAATAAAAAATTGATTGATCCGCTTGAATGATCAGTCTGCAATATTGGGTGGATTTGACTTGACAAGCAATGGTAAGTGGTTAGCAAGGGGAAAAGAAAGTCATAGCAAGGGATGGTATACATATGTTATCCAATCAATTACACACTTCACCCTTCACCCTTCGTGTTGGAAATACTGAGAGGGGGGTGAATCAGTATTTCTTTTCAATTGTTATTTTTACCGGTTAGATCACTTATATTTAGAACACAAAATGAACAATAATAATAAATGCTTTTATTAATTTATTCTTTACAATAAATCAAGTACAATATATGTAGGGCTCCAACCCTAGATGAAGACACCAATCTTCAATCTCTCAGGCTCCAACCTGTATTTTCCAAGCACCGACTTGGACTTCCAAGGCTCCAACCTTGTCAATTCTGAGGCACCAACCTCAAGGGCTCTAACCCTATATCTGGTACAGGCTCCAACCTAGTCTCTTGAGGACTCCCATCCTCTAGGGCTCCAACCCTATCTTGACACCAACGTTGTCTCTATGAGGCTCCAACTTCCTACTTCATTTCGTCAACATATATTTGTTTATACTTACGGCTCCCAATGTCTTCTACAACGAGCCCTGATAATCTTCAGCTTACTCTTCACTGTAATCTACACATCACGTCATCAATGACAACCTTTTCTTCATAAAAGGTGTCACCGCTGCTCTTCATCGTACCCAAAAAATTTCTCCAAGGTCACCTCATGATGACATCACCAATGCATCATGATCTCCAATAGGCTTCTAGATGACATTCCAAGGTATCCTCAAGATCAACTTCAACTGCTCTTCAAGATCTACAAGGTAACTCCATGAGGGCTTCAATAAGTCTTCAAGATGTTTTCTAGGGTTCTTAAGGACCAGCTTCAACAAGCCTGTTCCAAGATTTCTTTAAGTCAACTCAAATCTGCTCTTTCACAACTTGCTTCAAGATTTCTTTCAAAGTGCTGACCAAGATTTCCCAATATTTCTGATAGAAGACTGATCCAAAAATGTTGATCCCTACTTCAAGATTGCTCCAAGAATTTCTTCAACAATGCTTCAATGATGTTCCATGTATGTCTTTAAGACTATCCATGAAAGGCTGCTCCAAAAGTGCTTCAAGGGTGAACAAGTGCACTTCAACAGGCAGCTCCATAATGTTTTCAAAGTCTGCCTTCCAAATCTGCGTCAACTAAAGTCTTCAAGCTTGCTCCAGTTTGTATCTATCAAGAAGTCTTCCCAAAATCTACACACTGGACTTTAAGAGACCTCCAACAATATTAGAGATGCTCCAAGATTCGTAAGTCATCATATTTCTTTCAAGAAGTTGTTTCAACAAGACTTCAAGTCTTCAATAAACCTTCAAGACACTTCATTAGAGCAACTCCATGGAACTCATCAAACAATGTTGCAATTATATTACAGCAGTTATAGTAAGGTCTAGTCAATACTTCACCAAGACTTCCCTTCTACTGTAACTCTGCTACAAAGGTTGTCACAAGCTATTTAATAATCTTCCTTCAATGGATCATGAAACACTATCCTAAAGACTGTCACTAGACTGCTCCAAAGGATGCCTAAGAGATTCCAAATTCCCAACTAAGTGCCATAGGTTTGAATTATTAAGTACCAAAACTCACAAGCTTGTCACAGGTCCGAGCTAGTTGTTGTCATTACAAGTCTAAAATGACACTGTCCAGGCCTTAACACAAGTCCGAGAAGCTTCCAAATGACACCCTTCAACTAGTGATCCGAGTCTTCAACTGATGAGCCTAAGGTCTATCCTCCACAAATCCGAGGCTTGAAGTCTGTCTCTTTATCCACAGACTTGTAGATCTCAGTTATAAAACAAGTTGATAATCCCAGGTATGCTATCCTCCCATAAGACAGAGGCACAAAAAAAATATAGGATATTGTTCTACGTTTGATCACAGGTCCGAGGTTCTGAGGTTTATCACTGTTTGAGGTTTATAATCGAGCTATCACATAGCTGTCCTTAATCCAAGCTTGAAATACCAATCCAATAGAAAAATATCCCAACTAATAATTCTTCTTTTATCTCCTTGGCCTTCTGTGCTTCTAATCTGAATTCTATGTTTTTCACCGAAATTGGATGATGGAATGTCAAGTCTAGACATCATATATATACTGGTTTTTATCATAAACAAAAAGACACGTCCCTTGGTAGTGAGGCTGACATATACAGGTAGGCTTAGGTCAACCCAAAATTAATTATATTTTTCTTAACTTAAAAATTCAATATCTCATCAACCGTTGGGAGTTTCGGGGCAAGTAAGGGCCCATTAGAAAGAGGAAAAAGTCCTCTTTAAGATGGTATAGAACTTATAGTGGAAATATGCCTCCAAACTATCCAAAATAATTTTTCTTTGTGACTGCTCTTGAAATCTTTAGTGCAGAAGATGATTAGGACAATATGGCTTCTTTGTTTGGCTTCTCCATTGTTTGTCTTCTCCATTATTTGGCTTATGCATCATCATAGGAACATGTAGGACATCCACGTCATCATGATAGTGTCCAGAAATGAGTGTATCATCCATGTCATCCCATAATATGACATCATCATATGGGACCAGACATTTATTTTCTTCAACCTTATCATCATATTCTGGGGTATCTCAATAATATTTGCCATCTCGGCCAATGCCATATTGACATCAATGACAACCTTGATTAACAATCTCCCCCTTTGTCATTGATTGCAATATTCTTGCTCTTCCAACATTCTCTCCCCCTTTAACATCAATGGCAAATGGGATGCCCAAGTACCCCCCCTATCAAGCTACTTCTTTTCCTCATCAATAGTATCTCTTCATAGGTAAGTTACTCCCCCTGTCATGGTGCTCTTCCTTCTGGAAATGTGCTCAATGATAGATGTGTCTACATTTCTTCATGTGATGAACCAACTCCCCCTGTCTGCATAAATTCCTCTACCTCAAGAAAGATTACTTGCTTAGTGATCAAATGGAAGAGATCCTCAAAAATAGTCCACTGGATTAGTAAGTGATCATATTCCTCAATGGAGTTGCTCTCGAGAGATGATTTATCAAAGGATGATTGTCCATGTGTGACTCAACAAGGATTTTATAGGGCCCTTTCATAGATAGCTTCTGCAAGAATGATTAAGAATCATAAGCTCCCCCTAACAGTATGCATGGTCTCCTTTCTGGAAGAGTCTCATCATCAAACACTTGGAATATGATATCTGCCATGTATGTCATCATCAAATAAAAAACATGCGTTGTTGGTTGAGTGTCTAAGAGAATTTTGGATCCAATTTTCTTCCTTCTCCATACTTTTGTAACCTTCTTCTCTGGCATATTTGACATAATTTTAGCTTGTTGAGGGACCCAAGTCAAGTTACAATCACGAGCCATATGTCCAATCTTATGGCAATTGAAGCACTCCATCTTGTTCATGAATTGGAGATCATTACTTCTTCTTGCAAAATTGCTTCTAGGAAATTAATGGGGACCATTATATATGTCTTTGTGATATTCCCTACAATATTTTGCCACGTGCCCAAAGTTTGTACAAGAATAGCAATAACCAAGAAATATACTTTGGTACTTGGGAGATGAAGAGTTCCTTGAAGTACTTCTGAAGTCTTTTTTCCTTGGAATTCTTTGATGATATTCATTGCCTTTTGTATTCTTTACACCATCTGCAAGTCTCCTTGGAGTAGAATTTCTTTCGTTGTTGTCTTGATTCTTCTCCTTGCCTTTGCTAGAACTAGGAGCATCAACACTTCTCTCTAGGTTCCTCACATCTTTGTTGTTTGAAGCATTATCATTCTTGCTTGAGGATTCACCTGCATAGCCAAGACCTGATTTATCAAGGGGATACCTTTGATGATTTAGGATGTCATCTAGGTTTTGAGATATTTTCAAGTTCTTATTCAGCAAGTCAACTTCCTTTTTAAGAAAGACAATTTCTCCTTTCAACTTTTCACAATCTTCATCTTTCATAACTAGTTGCTTCTTCATTTCTTTTATCATTCTTGTTGCTTCATGTGCTCCGATTTTAAGGGAGATGGCATTTGATTTCATTATGAAGACTTCTTCATTTTCCTTTGCTAGACTACTCTCCATTTCTTCTTTTATTCTTGTAGCTTCACATGTTTCGTCCTTGAGAAGATTGATGTCTGATTTTAGTTTCAAGATTTCTTCATCCTTTTCTTCTAGTTGGCATATCATGGTGTTTCTCTCCTTTTCTGCTTCATTAACTTGTCCTTCTATGAATGCCAAAGTTTCCATCACCTTCTCAGCTCCTTGCGCTTGTTTCCTTACTTCTTCTAGTTGAGATCTAAGAGAGCAGACCTCTTCCCCTTATTGACCAATCTCTGCTTCAAGATTGTTCAAGCTCTTAAGTCTTTGTTCAAGGTAGCTTGACAAAGTTTCTTCCCTTTTCTTTGCCTTATCCAATTGATTTGTCATAGATATGATTTCTTCATGATGCTTTCTTTTATTTTGATGAAATTCCTCTTTAAGTTTGGAGAGCTCCTCATCTCTTTCTTGTACTTGAAGCTTGACAAAGTCAACTTCCTTCCTTGTCTTGTCTTGGTTACCATCTCGCGCTTTCTTCTTAAGTTCCTCATTTTCCTTTTTCAAACTGTTAATCTCTTCCATGGAAGCCATAAGTTTATTCAGAAGATCTTCTTCAAAGTCTTCTTTGTTCTCTTCATCTTCTAGGTCTTCTTTAGCCTTGTTGTCATCTCTTTTATCTTTAGCTTCCTTGACAAATTATGGACTTCTTTCTAATTTTCCATCATCTTCTTGACTAGAGATAATTTTCAACGCACCTTTTGAGTGAAGATCATGAAGTTTGTCCCATATGAATTTTGCTGACGAACATTTTTCAAAATTGTCCTTCACATGATTTGGTAACCCATTCAAAATTTCCTTCATTGCTCTTATATTGTACTCCTTGGATTCTTTGTCCATCGTGTCATTAGTAATCACAGATTTCCAAACTTCAATTCCTTGAGTCTTCAAGAAATTCCTCATTCTTTCCACCCATATAACAAAGTTTCCATTGAACAATCGAGCCTTCACAAATTGATTTACTTCAATTTCCATGGTTGAGGAAGACATGTCTTTAGGAGGATTGGAGACTTTCTTTCTTGGCTTTGCCATTTGTGTTCTAACGATCAACCTTCAAGCTGTTAGGCTTTGAGTGAAGGTACTGGCTCTGATTCCAATTGTTGGAAATACTGAGAGGGGGTGAATCAGTATTTCTTTTCAATTGATATTTTTACCAGTTAGATCACTTATATTCAGAACACAAAATGAACAATAAGAATAAATGATTTTATTAATTTATTCTTTACAATAAATCAAGTACAATATATGTAGGGCTCCAACCTTAGATGAAGACACTAATCTTCAATCTCTCAAGATTCAACTTGTATTTTCCAAGCAGTGACTTGGACTTCCAAGGCTCCAACCTTGTCAATTCTAAGGCACCAACCTCAAGGGCTCCAACCCTATATCTGGTACAGGCTCCAACCTGGTCTCTTGAGGACTCCTATCCTCTCAGGCATCAACCCTATCTTCCAAGGCACCAACCTTGTCAATTCTGAGGCACCAACCTCAAGGGCTCCAACCCTATCTTCCAAGGCACCAATGTTGTCTCTATGAGGCTCCAACTTCCTACTTCATTTCGTCAACATATATTTGTTTATACTTACGGCTCCCAATGTCTTCTTCAACAAGCCCTGACAATCTTCATCTTACTCTTCACTGTAATCTACACATCACGTCATCAATGACAACCTTTTCTTCATAGAAGGTGTCACTGCTGCTCTTCATCGTAACCAAACAATTTCTCCAAATTAACTCATGATGACATCACCAATGCATCATGATCTCCAATAAGCTTCTAGATGACATTCCAAGGTATCCTCAAGATCAGCTTCATCTGCTCTTCAAGATCTACAAGATAACTCCATGAGGGCGTCAACAAGTCTTCAATATGTTTTCTAGGGTTCTTAAGGATCAGCTTCAGCAAGCCTGTTCCAAGATTTCTTCAAGTCAACTCAAATCTGCTCCTTCACAACTTGCTTCAAGACTGCTTTCAAAGTGCTGACCAAGACTGCCCAAGATTTCTAATATAAGACTGATTCAAAAATGTTGATACCTACTTCAAGATTGCTCCAAGAATTTCTTCAACAATGCTTCAATGATGTTCCATGTATGTCTTTAAGACTACCCATGAAAGGCTGCTCCAAAAGTGCTTCAAGGGTGAACAAGTGCACTTCAACAGGCAGCTCCACAATGTTTTCAAAGTTTTCCTTCCAAATCCGCTTCAACTAAAGTCTTCAAGCTTGCTCCAGTTTGTATCTATCAAGAAGTCTTCCCAAAATCTACACGCTGGACTTCAAGACACCTCCAACAATATTAGAGATGCTCCAAGATTCTTAAGTTATCAGATTTCTTTCAAGAAGTTGTTTCAACAAGACTTCAAGTCTTCAATAAACCTTCAAGACACTTCATTAGAGCTACTCCATGGAACTCATCAAACAATGTTGCAATTATGTTACAACAGTTATAGTAAGGTCTAGTCAATACTTCACCAAGACTTCCCTTCTAATGTAACTCTGCTCCAAAGGTGTCACAAGCTATTCAATAATCTTCCTTCAATGGATCATAAAACACTATCCTCAAGACTGTCACTAGACTGCTCCAAAGGATGCCTAAGAGATGCCAAATTCCCAACCAAGTGCCACAGGTTTGAATTATTAAGTACCAAAATTCACAATCTTGTCACAGGTCCGAGCTGGTTGTTGTCATTTTGAGTCTGAAATGACACTGTCCAGGCCTTCACACAAGTCCGAGCAGCTTCCAAATGACACCCTTCAACTAGAAATCCAAGGCTTCAACTAATGAGCCTAAGGTCTATCCTCCACAAATCTGAGGCTTGAAGTCTATCTCTTTATCCACAGACTTGCAGATCTCAGTTATAAAATAAGTTGATAATCCCAGGTATGCTATCCTCCCAAAGACCGAGGCACAAGAACAATACAGGAGATTGTTCTATGTTTGATCATAGGTCTGAGGTTCTGAGGTTTATCACTGTTTGAGCTTTATAATCGTGCTATCACATAATTGTCCTTAATCCGAGCTTGAAGGACCAATCCAATAGAAAAATATCCCAACCAATAATTCTTCTTTTATCTCCTCGACCTTCTGTGCTTCTAATATGAATTCTGTGTTTTTCACCGAAATTGGATGATGGAATATCAAGTCTAGACGTCATATATATACTGGTTTTGATCATAAACGAAAAGACACATCCCTTGGTAGTGAGGCCGACATATACAGGTAGGCTTAGGTCGGCCCAAAATTAATTATATTTTTCTTAAATTAAAAATTCAATATCTCATCAACCGTTGGGAGTTTCAGGGCAAGTAAGGGCTCATTAGAAAGAGGTAAAAGTCCTCTTTAAGATGGTATATAACTTATAGTGGAAAGATGCCTCCAAGTTGTCCAAAATAAATTTTCTTTGTGACTGCTCTTGAAATATTTAGTGCAGAAGATGATTAGGACAGTATGGCTTCTGCATTGTTTTTCTTCTCCATTATTTGGCTTCTGCATCATCATAGGAACATGTAGGACATCCACATCATCATGATAGTGTCCAGCAATGAGTGTATCATCCATGTCATCCCATAATATGACATCATCATCTGGTACCAGACATTTATTGTCTTCAACCTTATCATCACATTCTGGGGTATCTCAAGAATATTTGCCATCTCGGCCAATGCCATATTGACATCAATGAAAACCTTGATTAACAATCTCCCCCTTTTTCATTTATGGCAATATTATTTCCCTTCCAACATTCTCTCCCCCTTTGACATCAATGGAAAATGGGATGCCCAAGTACCCCCCCTGTCAAGATGCTTCTTTTCTTCATCAATAGTATCTCTTCATAGGTAAGTTACTCCACTGTCATGGTCCTCTTCCTTCTGGAAATGTGCTCAATGATAGATGTGTCTACATTTCTTCATGTGATGAACCAACTCCCCCTGTCTGCATAAATTCCTCTACCTCAAGAACGATTACTTGCTTAGTAATCAAATGGAAGAGATCCTCAACAATAGTCCACTGGATGAGTAAGTGATCATATTCCTCAATGGAGTTGCTCTCGAGAGATGATTTATCAAAGGATGATTGTCCATGTGTGACTCAACAAGGATTTTATAGGGCCCTTTCACAGATAGCTTATGCAAGAATGATTAAGAATCATAAGCTCCCCCTAACAGTATGCATGGTCTCCTTTCTGGCAGAGTCTCATCATCAAACACTTGGAATATCATATCTGCCATGTATGTCATCATCAAATAAAAAACATGCGTTGTTGGCTTGAGTGTCTAAGAGAATTTCAGATCCAATTTGCTTCCTTCTCCATACTTTTTTAACCTTCTTCTCTAGCATAGTTGAAATAATTTTAGCTTGTTGAGGGACCCAAGTCAAGTTACAATCACGAGCCATATGTCTAATCTTATGCCAATTGAAGCACTCCACCTTGTTCATGAATGAGAGAAAATTACTTCTTCTTGCAAAATTGCTTCTAGGACATTAATGGGGACCTTTTTGCCTTGGAATTTTTTGATGATATTCATTGCATTTTGTATTCTTGACACCATCTCAAAGTCTCCTTGGACTAGAATTTCTTCCGTTGTTGTCTTGATTCTTCTCCTTGCCTTTGCTGGAACTGGGAGCATCAACACTTATTTCTAGGTTCCTCACATCTTTGTTGTTTGAAGCATTATCATTCTTGCTTGAGGATTCACCTGCATAGCCAAGACCTGATTTATCAAGGGGAGACTTTTGATGACTTAGGATGTCATCTAGGGTTTGAGAGCTTTTCAAGTTCTTATTCAACAAGTCAACTTCCTTTTTAAGAAAGACAATTTCTCCTTTCAACTTTTCACAATCTTCATCTTTCATAACTAGTTGCTTCTTCATTTCTTCCATCATTCTTGTTGCTTCATGTGCTTCGATTTTAAGGGAGATGACATTTGATTTCATTATGAAGACTTCTTCATTCTCCTTTGCTAGACTGCTCTCCATTTCTTCTTTTATTCTTGTAGCTTCACATGTTTTGGCCTTGAGAAGATTGATGTCTGATTTTAGTTTCAAGATTTCTTCATCCTTTTCGTCTAGTTGGCATATCATGGTGTTTCTCTCCTTTTCTGCTTCATTAACTTGTCCTTCTATGAATGCCAAATTTTCCATCACCTTCTCAGCTCCTTGCACTTGTTTCCTTGCTTCTTCCAGTTGAGATCTAAGAGAGGAGACCTCTTCCTTGTATTGACCAATCTCTGCGTCAAGATTTTTCAAGCTCTTAATTCTTTGTTCAAGGTGGCTTGACAAAGTTTCTTCCCTTTTCTTTGCCTTATCCAATTGATTTGTTATAGATATGACTTCGTCATGATGCTTTCTTTTATTTTGACGAAATTCCTCTTTAAGTTTGGTGAGCTCCTCATCTCTTTCTTGTACTTGAAGCTTGACAAAGTCAACTTCCTTCCTAGTCTTGTCTTGGTTACCATCTTGTGCTTTCTTCTTAAGTTCCTCATTTTCATTTTTCAAACTGTTAATCTCTTCCATGGAAGCCATAAGTTTATTCAAGAGATCTTCTTCAAAGTCTTCTTTGTTCTCTTCATCTTCTAGGTCTTCTTTAGCCTTGTTGTCATCTCTCTTATCTTCAGCTTCCATGACAGATTCTGGACTTCTTTCTTGTTTTCCATCATCTTCTTGACTAGAGATCATTTTCAACGCTCATTTTGAGTGAAGATCATGAATTTTGTCCCATATGACTTTTGTTGATTAACATTTTTCGAAATTGGCCTTCACAAAATTTGGTAACCCATTCAAAATTGCCTTCATTGCTCTTATATTGTACTCCTTGGATTCTTCGTCCATCTTGTCATTAGTAATCACTAATTTCCAAACTTCAATTCCTTAAGTCTTCAAGAAATTCCTCATTCTTACCACCCATATATCAAAGTTTCCATTGAACAATGGAGCCTTCGCAAATTGATTTACTTCAATTTCCATGGTTGAGGAAGACATGTCTTTAGGAGGATTGGAAACTTTCTTTCTTGGCTTTTCCATTTGTGTTCTAACGATTAACCTTCAAGCTGTTAGGCTTTGAGTGAAGGTACTGGCTCTGATTCCAATTGTTGGAAATACTGAGAGGGGGGTGAATCAATATTTCTTTTCAATTGTTATTTTTACCAGTTAGATCACTTATAATTAGAACACAAAATGAACAATAAGAATAAATGCTTTTATTAATTTATTATTTACAATAAATCAAGTAAAATATATGTAGGGCTCCAACCCTAGATGAAGACACCAATCTTCAATCTCTCAGGCTCCAACCTGTATTTTCCAAGCATCGACTTGGACTTCCAAGGCTCCAACCTTGTCAATTATGAGGCACCAACCTCAAGGGCTCCAACCCTATATCTGGTACAGGCTCCAACTTGGTCTCTTGAGGACTCCTATCCTCCAGGGCTCCAACCCTACCTTCCAAGGCACCAACCTTGTCAATTTTGAGGCACCAACCTCAAGGGCTCCAACCTTATCTTTTAAGGCACCAATGTTGTCTCTATGAGGCTCCAACTTCCTGCTTCATTTCGTCAACATATATTTGTTTATACTTACGGAGTATCACAAGAACAATAGTGGTGACTGTTCTACGTTTTATCACAGGTCTGAGGTTCTGAGGTTTATCATTGTTTGAGGTTTATAATCAAGCTATCACATAATTTTCCTTAATTTGAGCTTGAAAGACCAATCCAATAGAAAAATATCCCAACCAATAATTCTTCTTTTATCTCCTCGACCTTCTCTGCTTCTAATCTAAATTCTGTTTTTTTCACGGAAATTGGATGATGGAATGTCAAGTCTAGACATCATATATATATCGGTTTTGATTACAAACGAAAAGACACGTCCCTTGGTAGTGAGGCCGACACATACAGGTAGGCTTAGGTCGGCCCAAAATTAATTATATTTTTCTTAACTTAAAAATTCAATATCTCATCAACCATTGGGAGTTTCGAGGCAAGTAAGGGCTCATTAGAAAGAGGAAAAAGTCCTATTTAAGATGGTATAGAACTTATAGTGGAAATATTCCTCCAATCTGTCCAAAATAATTTTTCTTTGTGACTGCTCTTGAAATCTTTAGTGCAGAAGATGATTAGGACAGTATGGCTTCTTTGTTTGGCTTCTCCATTGTTTGTCTTCTCCATTATTTGGCTTCTGCATCATCACAGGAACATGTAGGACATCCACGTCATCATGATAGTGTCCAACAATGAGTGTATCATCCATGTCATCCCATAATATGACATCATCATCTGGTACCAGACATTTATTTTCTTCAACCTTATCATCACATTCTGGGGTATCTCGAGAATATTTTCCATCTCGTCCAATGCCATATTGACATCAATGATAACCTTGATTAACACTTCGCACTTCATAAGCCCTGGTTTAGAGATGGTGCTTATGTTTAAAAACTAAGGTTGGGCGGTGAATAACTCCAATTCAAACAATTACTATAGATAATCTTGAATAAAAGTTCTTACTATTTACTTAGTTGTGTTCAACCATGCTATGTTATTTCCTTACGTTATTTCTAATTCATGTGTGTATAATGGCTACTTAATTTCTACTCCTATGGACATTATTGTTTGTTGGAGATAATCCTATATACATTACATAAGGAATCATTGCAAAAGGAAACTAAGTGTGTTACATGCATATTTGCATATTGGGTTATCCATCTGATATGGTTGTGAAAAAGATATTTGTGAAACTAATAAGCCTCGTAAAGAAAGTTAGAAAAAGGTTCCATATTGCACCAAAGTGGTTGTGTTTGTTGAGTTAACAATAATTGTTTAGAGAAAATGAAGCAAAAAATAAATAAATAAATATAAAAATAAAAACATGTTCGCACGATTATAAATAGCAAGTGGAAGAAATTTCTACCAAAGTCTAGTTCGCTTAATAGATTTTAGAAATAGTAATATCCACCTCATCTAGACAACAAAACTAAATAAGGCCACAATGTGTCCATGTCCATTGTATGTACAAATATTTTAGTGGAATCCTTGAGAAATCGTGTTTTAAGGGTAACAAGAACACGAATGAAATTGAATTAAGTCATGCATCACATTTTAACCAAAATAATACCAATAAAATGTTAAAGCACCTAGAGAAGACAATGTTAAGTGTATATATATATATATATATATGAAATTGTTGTTCAAAATGAATGGAGTGAGAAGTTAAGACAATCCATCGAGGGTATTGGTAGTTACTATTCTGACAAGATTCGAATGATGGCAATTATTACACGCATCAATGCACATGATTGATGGTAAATACAAATGATTTATGGAAATTAAATGAAAATGGGAACTCTATAAAACCCAAAATTAAAATATTAAGAAAGATAATTCACAAACTATTAGAATCATGTAAGTTCATGAATATTATTTTCATAGTTCACATCCTAGTCTCTAATTACGATTTGCTTCATAAACATTACAAGGGTGTGCTTTAACAATATTAGAAATTTATTTACATAGTGTTTAATTATGATTCATTAAGTTTTTAAACGTGGTTTGTATAATATTACAAGTCCATGGAAAGGATCTATCACTTTTCAAATTTCAATTGTCCTTCACTTCTCAGTCTCCAGTTGCATTTTGCATAGAGTGTTTACTTATTAGAGCTTAAGAAAACACTCAATTTATTAACCCAGTAGAAATTTAGAAAGTGATAATCTAATCTATGAATGTGTAAATAGATACCTTTGTGGTACTCTCATTCAAACTAGCTTGAATTTTCAAGATTTATATATCCAAGATTTAACAGAATATTTTACATATATAATATTTCTCAAAAAAATCATATTGTGACTTTGTGATTGAAGTCTACATGCAAAAATATCTCGGCCAAAAATGCATGATGTCTTTTAATATGGGAATTGAACAACCTAGTCATAAATAAAAATCCCCATCACATAATATAAATTCTCTATAATACCGTGCAAAGTACTCATGAGATACAATAGGACAGGTATAGCCCAGGATCTGTTACTCCAGAGGATGTAGAGACTATAAATCTTAACTAACCCTCACTTTTCGAGCATCTGTGAAGTCAATGCTAAGACTCTATTTATAGTTCCATGTTATTTTATGAACGCTATGTACTATTGTTGCAATTTTAGTTGGAAAAATGAAACTACTTATAAAAATCAATAGATATATTAGGTATTTTTGATTGATTTGATGTATGACTTGTTTGATGTACGATTTACCTGATGTACGACTTACTTGGTTATGATTTATCTAGTTAATGAATTCTCAGAGTTATTTTTGTTTGACGTATGACTTAAGGGAACATGATTTATCTAGTGAATGACTTATCAAAATTGTGATTTATCTAATGTAAGATTTATTACCAGTATCTTTTTATGAAGTACAAAATTGAGACATGGATGTTGGACTTCATAACATGAGGATTAATATCACTTATCTATATACCTTTTTGGTTGTTATGTATATGCATGAATAAGAACTAACCTGCAGATTGGAAATAACTATATGATAACCAAGATCTACGCTTCGATGGGAAATGTTGACATATCCGATGAGGAATGGTATGATGTACATTAGTCTATTACATTTTGTATTTACTTGATATGCACTATTATGACATGGGTAAAGTATAAATGATACATGTGACAAGACTACTTGACTGGATTATTCGATGACAAGTATCCAACCAGCTTGTAGTGTGGTCCATATTATGAGAAGGGGTGGAGGCATTTCCCACCGTGTAACCTCCAAGCTTGGACTCGTGGGAGGGCAGTGATGGACACGCTCCCCTAAGACGTGTGATGACGATTTCCAGTTTCCTGCTAGGGAAGTTAGGTCGATATAGTCTACGCTTCCACCATATTGGTTTTATTAGTGGTTAGATCGGTATATCAGATGCCATAGTATATTGCAAAAGAGGAAGGATAGGATGGGAGTGGAAGTAGGTTAGGAATGATAGGAAGTTATAAGTTAGATTGGGGACTCTTGATGGGAGGTGGTATCATTGCTTGACTTAATTTGACTACTATATCTATCTATATTTTGTTATGCCTTACTTTCAAAACCATTGTGTCATTTTCACTCTAACTTCGGGACGAAGTTTTCTGAAGGAGGGGTGTATGTAATGCCCCACTTGATCCCATAAGACAACTTTTGATTAGCTTTTAATTAATCTGTAAATAATGACTTATAATTTTTGAGTAATATCTACACTTGTGAAATTGTAATTTTATTTTATTTTTACTGGTATGACCTTTATCATTTATTTCATTTCTAATATGTCTTCTCAAACCAAATCTTAGATGAGGTATGATCTTCCCTCATTTAATTCTAAAATCAAATATCTAGATTTTGTACATCCAATATGTCATAGCAATTTAACTTGTAGAGAAGGTATGGCCTTCCCTCATTTAATTCTAAAATCAAATATCTAGATTTTGTACATCCAATATGTCATCTCAATTTAACTTGTAGATAAGTTAAGGTCTTCCCTCATTTATTTCTAAAAACAAATATCTAGATTTTGTACATCCAATATGTCATCTCAATTTACATTTTGGTCTTCTGCCATTTATTTTTTAATAAAATATCTATATATGGTAGGAAAGTCGATGTTAATAAATGAGAAGGATGAGGGGGTAGTCATGAAATTAATGGAAAGTAGTTGAAGTGGATGAGAGGAAAAGATATAAAAGGAAAGGAGGATGAGAGCAAAAGGGGGAGGATTCTTGGTCTTGTTTTGGCATGGGGGAGGATTATTGGTCTTGTTTTGGCATTGAGGAGGATTATTGGTCTTGTTTGGAGTTGGAGGGTGTTGATTCCCACTTAGACACACTACAGCTGGTTGGACTTGGGCTCAGAGGGCTAGGGAGCCTGTGGAGGTTCCCTGGGCTAGGAAATCATTCCTAGTTGGCTGGGAGGTAAATCTAGTCGGGTAGCCCAGCAGGAGCATCTCAACAAATCAGGAGAAACTCAACCAAGCTAGTGATACATGTATTCTTCGAATTTTAATTACTTATATAAATTGTTGAAAAAAAAATATTTTTATTTGTTTAATATGTTGTAAATAAATTTTAATTGTATATTGTCATGAAATAAATGTTGAGATAGAAATATGTTATTCTCCTTCATGTTGTGTTTAATTTAAATGATATATTTGGTTTAGTATGAAAACCTAGATTAGGTCATCACATAAAGTTCAACTAGGTTCCCAAGGATTCTTGGAAACTGGTCCAAAAATTTCCTATAAACATTACCCCCTATCTGATATCGTATTCCTAGGAACTCCATGTAATCTCACAATCTCATCAATAAAAAATATGGTTATCTTTGGTGCCTTATATGTAGTCTTAACTGGTATAAAATGGGTGCTCGTGGTCAACATGTGCACCACTACAAATATGTTATCATGTCTTCTTGAGGTCATTGGTAGTC
The DNA here is from genome assembly GCA_034641835.2 of Pinus albicaulis. Taxonomy (NCBI): domain Eukaryota; kingdom Viridiplantae; phylum Streptophyta; class Pinopsida; order Pinales; family Pinaceae; genus Pinus; species Pinus albicaulis. Next base: position 170,323 of record JAXQQM020083809.1, read on the forward strand.
CCACAATGAAGTTCATTGATATAACTTCCCATTTAGATTATGGTATCTCATGGGGTTGGAATAACCCTGATGGATATATGTGTTCAACTTTTACTTGTTGACACTCTAAGCATCTTGCAACAAAGTTTACAATATCCTTCTTCATCCCTTAAAAAAAAAGAGAGTGGTTTCAAGTCCGCACTCATCTTCTTAACACTAGGGTGTGCCATGTATATTGCTCGATGTGCCTTCGCTTTAGATTAATTGGCGTATATTCATTCAGTTGTACATATATCCTTCCCCGAAATCGTAGTAGCCCATCATTATCAAGGGAGTATCTGCCATACTTTGGGATCATCATTTCATCCTCCCTCAAACACTTGCTAACCTCTTGGTACCAAGTGTCCTTAATTTGTAATTCAAGCAACTTCTCCCTCAAATTTTTCTTTAAGGGAATCACCAAGAATATATTAGGCCTCCTACATAAAGCATCAACCACCCTATTTATCGTTCCTTTTATTTAGGTAATATCAAAACCATATTCACTGATTAACTCAGACCACCGTATTTGTCTTGAATTTATGTTGTCTTGAGTGAATATGTGTTGTAGTCCACAATGATCATTCCAAAGTTCAAACTTCCTTCCTAGAATGTAGTGTCTCCAAATATTTATGGCATAAAAAATTGGTGACATTTCTAGATCATGGGTTGCGCATTTCTCTTCATGGGTTCTAAGTTTTCTTGATGCATATGTTATTACTCTTCCTTCATACATGAGTACGCAACCCAATCCTTCCTTGGAGGCATCATTGAAAACCAAAAATTCTTGTTCCATATCTGGTATCTTCAAAATCAGTGTCGCTATTAGCAATACCTTTAACCTTTGGAACACCTCTTCACATTTTTTAGTCCAAACAAACTTCTTGTTATTTATTTTCAGTTCGGTAATAGGGCTTGCTATCTTCGAAAACCCCTCAATAAATTTGTGATAATATCTCGCCATGCCCATGAAAATTTGTATTTCATGAACATTCGTTGGTGTTGGCCATTCCACAATGGCCTCGATCTTTGTCGGATCTACCACAATGCCCTCCACAGGGATAATGTACCTAAGATAATGTATCTTGGATTGGTAAAAGGAACACTTTGAAAACTTCCCATATATTTGATTCTCCCTGAGACATTGTAAGATAAATCTCAAGTGTTCTTAGTGCTCTTATGGGGTCTTTGAGTAGATCAAAATATCGTCGATGAAGGCTTCTACAAAATTTTCTAAGTATTCCTAGAATATTCCATTTATCAAAATCATGAACGCTCCTAGGTAATTTTTCAAACCGAAGGGTAAAACTACAAATTCATAATGCCCAAATATTGTATTAAAGGTTGTTTTTCATTATGTATGTAAGCATATTTCAGTTCTTTGATATTAATGAAATGGAGTGTTATTTCTGTTGCAACTCTGTATTTATGGTTATATCTATATTCTGTTGTGTTCTTGTTTAATTTCGGATCAGTGGTATCAGAGAGGTCTGCTCTTTCTCTATTTTCTTTGCATGTCACAGTTGGCAGCGGCCAACAACCCCCCTTCTTATTTAGTATTTTCACTACTACTAAATAAGTGGGGACCCTTAGTCAAAAAATTTAAAAAATCGATTAGTGCTTGTATTTCCTTTTTTCAATAAAACTTACTATCACAAACTTGGGAGAATACCCCTTGAAAAATCTAAAAAGGCTTAAGTTTTATGATAAGGTAGGATAAAATCATTCCTTAAGAAATATCGCATCGCAAAAAGGTAATGGATATCTCCTTACAAGCGGAATTCTAAGATTGCAAGATTGCGATGCGAAACTACGCACTAAAAACATTCATCACATCGCATGCCTCAAATATCACTTACACTGAAAAACCTCAAACTGCCAATATGAGATGGCACATATCGCAAATCAAATTTCGCAGAAAACACATTAACGGATGATGGTCATATGCTACGCTCCAGTGATTTTGCGATATTGCGATATTGCGGTATTGCGATTTTGCGATTCCACGAGATTGCGATCTGCGATATTGTGAAGCAAATCACAGATCGCCTTATCGTAGATCTTTAGGGCTCGTTGTACGAAATTTTTTTTTCCATAAACCGAGACATGGTAATGTGCTTTAATGTTAATCAATGAGTTAGTTTCCAATCATTAATGAAATATGGTTTTGTTCTGATCGAAGAGCCATTTCACGTAAGGTGGTATATTTTATATGTCTTCGGCATTTAAAGCTTTCCCGTCACCTTTTTCTTATCATTATTCTCACCTCATTTGTAAACTGCAGGAACGAAGAACATAAAACTATACAAAGTAGTGTTCAGGATATTATGGGAAAGAAAGGAAAAGCTCCGAGTTCTGAAGACAAAGAAATGACGCCCTTGTATACAGACACCACCTGTAATAAAGATGCTGGTATTACTACTTGGGAAGGCATGTACAGTCTACTTGAGGAAGAGAATCCCAAAATGATGGAGGTTACAGCTACTACAGGCTCACATGGGTCTTATGAGGCGTCTATTACACAGCTAGCTTGCTCGTTCTTGCACCGGATAGCGGCGAGGCCCAAAATTCTTCCATACACGGACATGGTTAAATAGGTACTGGACAACGCTGACATCACAAATAGACAATTTAAGACTCAGGGTCAAGAACTTATGGAATCGTTATTTTCACGAAATTTAAGCTTTATATCCGCTAACAAAAAGCGCGCAAGAGGCGAAAATCGCACCAGGGAAGTCCGGATCAAGAAACGGAGGCAGTTTCCGATGCACGATTAGCGCTAATCACGCATCGCTGGGCAAAATCTCTTGAAGAGGAAAGCCTCTAATTGCTCAGTCACCTGTAAGCCCAGAAATTTGTAGGAAAGAATGCTAGAGGCAAAAAAGTAAAACTTGAATCCTAAAACCAGTGGTATTTGTCAGAAATATCTCCAGGGTATCTACCGAAAGCACAGCAATTGCAGACAGGCTGGAGACAGAAGGCTCAAGAAAAGGCAGAATCAATCAAAAGATTAACTAAGTTGAATTGGGATTCTTACTGGGCGTATTTGGTAAAACCACACAGCCAGTGCATGACTCTCAAATGTATCATCAATTCTGCTGAGAAGATGGCGCCAGCTATTGTCGATTCTATTTTCACAGGACAGTTAAAGTCGGAAGTCGGCCAGCTGACTCTTCTCAAAAAAATGTTGAACGCTTGCGATTTCAAGGAACAAATACACAAATAGTTAGTTGTTAGTTTTAATTTTAGATTCAATGTTAGTATTAATTTTGCTTTATTTTTGCCTGAAATGAGGATGGTCATTTAAACCGTATCCTACATTTTTGTAATAAATTATTTTTAGATTTAGTTAGTAGTATTTAAACCCTTCTCATGCATTTAGAGAAGGGTCCTAAAATTTGTCAAAAACTTGTCCTCAGAACATGCACTTTTGCACCCTCCGAGGAGGTTTTGATGAATGAATGGAACATGATTTATTGATATCTGCATTTAATATCTACTACTGATGTTGCACTTTTGTACTCTTAGTGGATGTTGGATTAAGAAGAGATAAATCATTATTGCTTGAAGCTCATGAGCAGAACTAGTTATAAATGGTACTTTTATCTCTTAACTATTTCTGCCTTTGTGTTAAAGTGATATTCATGTTCAGTTGTTTATATATTGATGCGTGAATGCTTGAGTTATCATTTGGCACTTCTGTACGGTGATAGCTATTTATTTATGCTTAATATATGAGTAGTTTATTATGCGATATGTTTTTCACAACTGTTTCGTCTAACTTTTTATACGAAGTGGTTTATCTCCATTGAATTCTTTTCTCATAACAATTGAATGATCTTTATTACCAATTGTTATTTGAAATCATTTTAGATCGCATAACGGAAAGATTACATCCCGGGTTAGTGTAGAATTAGATATTTATGTTTATTAGAATACAATTGCATGTTATTAGATTAGAATTAGAATAAAAGCATTTCACTTAGGAACTTTTAGAAAGGAAATATCAATTCTCAACACACACACATACATATTGGGAAACTGGTCCCATATCCCCAGTCGGACCCACTATACCAAACGCGAGAAGGAGCCGCTAACCAAGGTCCGGACCGGGTGGGTATCCCCTCATGTAGACCCGGATGACAGAGTACCCTTACTTTCTTTGCATGTCTCCAACGTTATCAGGGTAAAAGGAGTAAGGGCTCAAACTGGTTGAACCTTTGCAAGAATAGCCTTGCAAACCCCGATGGAATCCCATGGAGGAAGAAAATAAAGACGACGGGGAAAGAGATCATTTCAAAATATTGCTAGAAGAAGCTCTCGAGCAAAAAAGGAATGTGATGATGGAAAATTTTTCCCATATATTTCGGCGGCTAACCACAGGCGACACATCTCCTTCCAATAGCCACTCTGGAAGCGCCATACCCCTTAAGGTACATGTCAGATTTGACATCCCCATATTTGAAGATCAGATAGATGCATATTTTGTAGATAAATGTTTAAATTTACTAGAAGGATATTTTTTGGTTCATCATTTTTCCAACCGCGAAAATATTAATGTTGCACTCCTCAAAGTCGTCACCCACATCAAGGACTGGTGGGAAACCTACTGTGAGAAGAGGGAAGAGAGTGCACCCTCACTATTTTCAATCACACCCACTTTGAATTATTTTCAGGATGCCATCAAGGAGAAGCATTACCCTATCGGGAGCTATGAGGATAAATACATAAAGTGGACCACATTATGGCAGGGAAGCGACCAAGACGTGCCAGAGTTCAAAAATATTTTTCATACCCTTCGCACGAAGTTGGATATCAAGGATTTTGAGAGACATTTGGTACTCAAGTACCACAACTGTCTACACAAGTACATCTAGGATGAGATGGAGTTCTTGCATATCTCCTCGCTTAATGCGACCTATCGATATGCTATTAAGATCGAACAAAAAATTAAATAGAAGAAGTGAGACTTTGGATATGCAAATCCAAAGCAAGGGAAAGGTGCCCCCAAACCATAGAACAAAGGAAAAATCCAAGGCGGGGTGACCCATGACAAACCGTTGAAGCTGCAAGTAAATAAAAACACCACAAAGAAAGGGGAAATAAGAAAATGGTGTGAGTTCCATAAGACCCCCAGTCACAAAACAAGTGAGTGTCGGGCCAAGCAGTCACTGGTGGCTGAGATAAGAGCTTCTAAATCGGATGCATGTTTTGAATCTGGGTCAGAACCCAACAAGGGAAATGACAAAGGTAAGTAGATTATTTATGCGGAGCCCAGTGCCACCGTTTCCACCACCAAGATCTAGAAGAATGAGACCGAAGATCCAGAGGAGGGGGGGGCCTATTTCACTCACAGATGTGGGTGAAGGGTTATCCGTTGTAGTTAATTTTCAATAGAAGGAGCCAAAAGAACCTCATTTCAGCAGAGGTAATGAAGCAACTGGGCCTACCAACCACAACCATACACCATTGGGTGGCTTCACCAAGGACAAGATCTTTGCGTCAGCCAACAGTGTCGTCTTCCCTACAACATCAAGCCCTTCACGAATGAGGTATTGAGTGAGGTTTCTCCTCGTGAATTTTGTGATGTATTATTAGGAAAACCGTAATTGTGGAAGTGACATGTTGTGTGTGAGTGTAGGCATCACACCGTTATTATTACTTTGGGAAATAATTTGTATAGGATACAAGAGCTAGCACTGCCTACCAACCTCACTTTGATCACTGTGAAGCAATGCAGTAAGATCATTTTCCATACTGGGAAATTTTTTTTCCTTATTATTCACCCTCAGGGCAAGAAGAAGATTGTGGCCACGACCTCCAGACAAGGCTCTTCCGCACAACAACAATATATGGACAAGTTCATGGAGGAGTATAGGGATATTTTCGCCTCACAAATAGGGGTACCTATATAGTTTTAGGTCAAGCACTCCATTGATCTGACCCCAGGCGGATTGCTACCCAATGTACAAAATTATTTACGCTCTCTTATGGAGAATGATGAAATCAAGAGGTAGATTCAGGAGACGTTGCAGAAAGGGCACATCGGGACAAGTTCATGACCCCGTGGGAGATCGATCACATTGGAAAAGAAAAAGGAAAGGACCTGGAGACTCTGTATTGACTATTAGGCTCTAAAAAATATCATTGTCCGAAACATGTATCCAATCCCATGGATTCATTACCTTCTGGACTAGATCAGGGGGGCGGTAATATTTCACTAATATTGACTTGAATTCTGGCTATCACCAAGCGGAAATCGAACCCTACGACGTATGGAAGATTGCCTTCAAAGCCAAGGAGGGCCTTTTCGAATGGCTAGTCATGCCTTTTAGGTTTCTGAATACTCTCGGAAGCTTCTTAAGGTTGATGGATGACATGTTGCGACTCTTAAAAAACTCATTCATGGTGGTGTATTTGGATGACATCCTGATATTTAGCCATATTTGGGAAGAGTACCTCCACCTATTAGACAGATCCTCCAAATTGTGTGACAACACAAGTTGTGTGCAAATTTGGAGAAATGCACATTTGGTATGACCCAGGTTCAATATATGGGATACATCATTGATGAGCGGGGTGTGCATGTGTACCTATTCAAGAAATAAGTCAGACGATATTGTCTAGCCCCAACCACTCTAATAGAGCTCCATAAATTTCTAACTTTTTCCAATTTTTACCACATGTTTGTGTTGGAGTTCTCTCATATCACTTGGCCTTTAAGTCAAGTCACCAAGGGTGGAGCAAAAGCAAAGTTCCTTTGGTTTGAATCCCAACAGAAGGCGATTGATGAGTTGAAGCATTACCTCTTACCTACACCAATGCTCACATTACCATACCTACAACAACCATTTGAGATTGAGATAGATGCATATGACTATGCTATTGGTGCATTTCTTACTCAGAAGGGGCATCCAATGTCATATCATAGTGAGTCACTTTCATACACAGTCCGAAATTATCCCACCTATAACAAGGAGATGTATTTCATTGTTAAGGCTTTCTGACAAAGGAAGCATTACAGTCTCGGGAAGGAAACATTCATCCACACAGACCACCAACCCTTGCATTTCTTACATACACAAAGGAAGTTGAAGGAATATTTCCATCAGAAATGGTCCACATACCTGCAACATTTCCATTTGAACATTAAGTACAAGAAAGGAACCGCCAATAATGTTGCAGAATGCCTTAGCCGACCGCTGGTCATGGCGCTAACCACTCTGCTTAACTCTTGTGGGCACGAGACTTGGGGGTGGATGGATATTTACAAGAGTGATCCATAGTTTGGAAACACATACCAAACACTCCTGGAAGGAAAACAAGTTTCAAATTTTCACCTACAGCATGGATTGCTATTCCACCTGGGACACCTCTGTGTTCCTTCAAGCGAGCATGCCAAGATGATTAGGGAGGCACACTACAGTTGGTTTTCTAGACGTTTAGGAGTAGAGAAAACAATGGTAGTGTTGTAGAAGTATTTTTATTGGTCGAACCTTCGATAGGATGTTGGGAAGTACATCAGATCCTACATTTCCTATGCCATTTCCAAACCAACCATCAAGAAGCAAGTCTTGTACACTCCTCTGCCTACTTTTAGTCGACCTTGGGAATCCATCTCCGTGGATTACATGTCGAGCCTTCCTTTTACTGAGTATGGAAATGACTGTGTTTTCGTGGTCGTCGATAGATTATCTAAAATAGCCATTATGGCGGCCTGCAAGAAGAGTATCACAACAGAAGCCACTGCTAAGCTCTTATTTCAACGAGTGTGGGTACACTTTGGGATCCCACAGTATATTATCTCAGATTGGGACAACATGTTTCTAAGTACATTTTTGTCAAGTCTTTGGATGATGCGAGATACCAAGCCCACTAAATCCACGGCTTTCCACCCCCAAAATGATGGCCAATTAGAGGTCGTAAAAAGGATGATCGTACACATTCCATGTATGTACAACTCGAAGCATACACAAACATGGGATGAAAGCCTCCCCTATGTCCAACATAACTACAACAAAGCTCTCCATAGATCATATGGCCACAACCCTTTTCAGGTGGGGTTGGGATTCCAGCCACTATGTCCCATTGATGTGGCCATACCATTTGCAGCTAGTCAGGCAGATTTGGCTCATGTCCAGTCCGAAGCTAACAGGGCTAATAGCTTCATCGAGCACATTCAACACATCTTCTAGCAGGTACATGACATATTGGACAAAGGTTATGCTAAGTACAAGCAGCGTCATGATTAGCATCGGGTGCCACATAATTTCCAAGAGGGTGACAAGGTTTGGTTACATTTGCAGAAGGAGCGCCTCGCTGGACCCACCGCAATATTTTCCCACTCTAATATGGGCCTTACACCATCACTAGGGATATAGGGGACAATTATTTCAAGCTCAAAATTCAACCATTCCTTGGCCTACCCCCAATATTCAATGTGGATCGCCTTCGACCATACCTCACACCATTACTAGACACACGAGACATTGTAGAACAACTCACACCAACATAGTTAAACCCAGTGCCAAAACTAATCAGATCATGGACACGTAGATCAAGAACACTCACTAGTAGAAGATCCAAATGTATCGGGTTGTCAAAGCTGGGAAACTCCTCCACTAAGGCAAGTGGCTCACTAGTGACCAAGTTCAGCGGAAGTTTCCCCATCTCGTGGAGGCACTCAACGCAATGGGGACCATTACTTCTTAAGAGGGGGGGGGGACTGATCCTGGTGGATATTGGTGGCCACCTACCTATTCCACTTGGACCCTCACCATTGTTTCTTTTCCATTTTTTTAATTGTAGCACAACTTACTATTTTTGGCAGTTTTTTAGGTCCTAGACTTCTGGAGCCGTTTTGAGGGACTAAAAAACATTTTTAGAGAAAAAGGAGTGACTAGAAAAGTCCCAAAATTAGAAAAGTCCCAAAATTATTCAATAGATTATTTTTTGCCTCCTCTCTTACATCTTCAAAACGAGGTGTTATGATATCCAAACAGAGATCATATGCCAAAGTTACGACCCTGAGAAGTTGATGTACCAATTTACCCAAACATGGCCCATAGTTTTGACGATTCATCTCCTAGGGTTAGGTTTTTGGATTTCTAGGGTTTTCCATTATTTTTCAATAGTAAATAGGCCTTTGAGCCTCATTGTAACACATTTTAAAGGCATGTAGAGGCCACATATCTTCTTAGAGATAAGATACCATCGCCTGAGCTAGTTTATTTCCATTTTGAATGTAAGCATATTTCAGTTCTTTGATATTAATGAAATGAAGTGTTGTTTTTGTTGCAACTCTGTATTTATGGTTATATTTGTATTTTTTTGCGTTCTTGTTTAAGTTCAGATCACTTGTGGCTTGAGGAACTGAGACCCATGGGCATTTAATTTGCCAAAGTCACTCGGGGATCGCACCCGGCCTGGGCCACACCAACACTAAGTTGACTGGATTTTTTAGCATGTCTCCTCCCCCTAGGATAGGGTACAACAACCCCATATGATATTTGATCCTAGGTCACCTTGTTGACGAGGCCCATCCTCAACTAGTTGTGCTTATGGGACTTGACGAAAATGATCTCTTATCTTTAATTACACTAATTTGACTTAAATTAAATTAAGGGAACCCACTCCCTTTAGTAAATGTGGTAAGACCTCCTAGGTCTTATTGACTTGAATAAATTTCCCTGCATTATATTTCTAAGGTGAAAATAATTCATGGAATCCTGTATATGAGTCTTCTAATTGTTTATGTTGGTTGTACCTAACAGTTCTAATTGCAGGTGCATTTATTGCAATTTCTCCTCCTACTAGACCCCAAAATATTCTTTTTTGTTTCCCCCAAGCATGAGTTCATTGTTTTTTTGTTGGTCTCAATTCATGAGGTTTTAATACCTTATACTACAGTGCTTCATTTGCTCTGTTGATGTATTCACTTGCGGTCAAGTGATTTATGTTGTTGATGGTTCCTTTCACTTCAATATGCCTTTTATTAGCAACTTTTATCATCATCTTACATAACTCATAAACCTCAATGTCCACCATAATTCTATGTTAATCCATATTGTTGACACTGATCCATTGCGGTTTTACTTCAAAATTTAAAAATTTACGCCTTCAGTTTCCATTCCACCATCACCAAACATCTCTTCAAAAATGTTTAAGGCACTTTTTCACGTCCTCCATAGTTTCTTTATGAAATATTGACTTTTATCTTTAAACCCTTCAAATTTACCTACATTTTCACATAAAATCAATTTATTACAATAAATATTCTGCCTTTCGAACTTTTGGAAACTAATATCTATAAAGAAAGATGATAGTTTACATATATCGCTTTTGTTGGTTTCTTACTACTAAGACTGTTGAAGACATATAATGTGCTACTTCCTCCTATGCGTTAGTTTTCTCTAGTACATCTTTTGCATCCTTATGGTGGCATTCAATCTCATCTCCCAATGAAACATATGACTGCCCCATAATTCCATTTCTTGTTTTCAAAGGAATGCCTTGTTGTCTCTGATTTACATATTCACAAAAATAAGTTTCAAAAATATTATTAAATGCCTCATGCATCTCTTCTTCTTCCTATTTTTTGTATACAAACTCTTTGTAGTCTTATTAGATATTTGGATTTATTATTCCCTCCTCTATCATATTCAATTCTATATTCAAATATGCATTTCCAAGGATAACATCCCTCGCTCCACATGTTGGAATTTTCTCATTTCTGTCATCATCCTCTTGTGTTAAAATTTCATTCTTAGCTTCTCTCGTAAACCTCTCTAGCAATTCAATTTCCTTATCAAATTTTATTAGCATTGCATTTGAATGTTTTTCTCCGTCTCCTCGATCCTTCTTTTGGTTGTCTTCATAAGCCAACTTTTCTTTTTTTACTGTAACAATGAGTTCTTGCAACTGTTCTTCCATAGCTACATTTTTCCATTGTATACAACTTCCATCCTAATTTCCTTTACAAGAAAATTCTATCTCTCCCTATCTTATAATAGATTTCAAGTTACGTTCTTCCTCTATGCTTATGACAATTTTAAGTGAATGTTCTTCCTCTATGCTTATGACAATAGTGAACTCCTTCCTCATACTTAACTGCTTTGAGTTCTTCTTCCTTCAACCATGCAGTCATCATGTGCCTTAGCTTCTTCCTTAACTTTCTTGCAAATAGTTTCTTAACAGGCTGTGTAACTCGCTTCTTCATTTTCCATCCACATTTCTAGTCTTTTTCACTTTCCTATAGCAACATCATCATTACACTGAGTTGATCCTTCATCTCAACCATTTCTTGATCAAACTCCTCTTGACTCATTCTTTTCATCTTTATGCTATTTTCTTTGGAATTCTCCTCCATTATGTTGTGGCTTACACTTGAACATTTTTCATGAGAATCAATAGTCATTTTTAATGTTCCTCTATGAACTTTCCTATTTCACTTGTGACCTACACTAGCCTCTACAGTAGCAAGTTTGTTTCACCCTGCTACAAGTACCTCACCAGGCTTCTCTCCTCTATACTTGGCCTTTTGGTAACACTGGTTCTCTCCTTTGGAGCCTTCTGAGCTTCCTTTGCTCCTGTAGGCTTCTGCACTTTACTCACTCTCAAAGGATTCACCTACTATTTCTTTGGAAAACTCTACCCACACCTGCAACTGTGGAGATGTCTTGATAACTTCTACCCAACCTCAATGAGAAGTTGTTCTTCTCTCTGCTATGTAATAACTGCTGCAAGGGTCGCCAAAAATTTCATCTCACTCTGTTGTTACCCGTTTTCAAATGCTTTTTCCCAATATTAACTGCAAATCATAAATACCATTCTTTACCTGTCAATCTCATCATATCTGCAATTTCAAGAAATTATGAGTCCTTGCTTCACACTATTGGAAGTTAAATTCTACTACTAGAATTCTTAAGTATTTTCCAAGCTATTATGGACAATTCTCTTCAACCATGTTCCTTGGTTGGAATTTTCTTCTCCTTTATACCAGATCCTTTGTAATCTGCCTTCTTTATTTTTGCATAAATAACTCCTCACTCTCACTTATCAATCATAGTCATATATATATATATATATATATATATATATATATATATTGGTTACCTTGTATCTCCTTCAATGTCTTGTGTCAACATGTCCTTTCAATATCTTCTTGACATTTTTCTAATACATTTTCCTAACCCTAATTTCTTGTACTAATCTTCTGTAGTGAATTCTTCTTCAATTTCACTATCATGCTTATGTTGTTCCATTCTGATCTTTGCTAACATTAAAATGAGTATTTTTATTGCTCTGATACCACATTGATGCCTCTTTAGACACTCTCAAATCCTTCTTGGCATACCAATATAATCCCTCACCAATCAATACGATGGATCATGCTTTAAAATTCTATTACAGTTGCATGAGGGTTCTTCATTCTCCAAAATACATCCACATTTTCCCTTTTTATCGCTTTGCATACAACTTTGAATTTATAAAGCCTAAGCCCTAATGGTGACCACTTTCTTTCTTACAATTTCTCATGATTTGAAGACCCTACTCAATCATCATACTATGATGTGGAACCAATCCACTTTTGAAATCATAATCGTGGACCAACTTCGATTTAGTTCACAACACCCTCAAGGATTTCCATAACCCCCATAAGAGCTATAACAAATACAAAATATTGATATCGTGCACCATTCCAAAATTCATGGCCCTGATGCTTAATGGATTACATCCATATGTATTGATCCATAGTCGAGGACTAGAAGGGTCTCAGTTTTCGGACCTTGGCATGACTTCTTTGCTTAAACAAAAAAATTCTCGACATGAAATCCTCGATGCGATGTAAAACTTTGCTTGTAAATTATGTGGATAATAATATTCATGGTAATTAAAAAATCTTGATGTATGGATATTAGATCAAGTGTTTATTGGTATCAAAGTATTAGTATGACATCAACTATCAATTACCAAGTTCTCAGATCTCCACAATACTAAACCCTCTCGACGTCTTGATGCCCCACCAAGAGACGAACAATAAATGGAAGAAATTTCTCTATTTTGTAGGGATGTTAATTAATGGTTTGGCCCTTATAATTTTATATTGGCACTGCAATGGAATTATAAGCGTAAATAAACTCCCAATCACCCTAAGGTTGATAGACGAGAAGTTACAACGAGAGGTTGACAACACTGTCAACTCACAGACTTTGAATAGGACTTTGGCTCTATGAATTATTTGTGTTCCAATGTCTCACTCAAGTCAAGGCTAAATTTTTTCACTTGATCACCGATACTGAGACTTGTTACAAGCCTTGGTTGTTGATTTATCACAACAAAGAGCCTTGTAGTTCAAATATGTGTTAGCTCTAGTAAGGCCAAATTTTGCATTCAAACTTTTTCATGCACACTTCCTCTCGCCTGTGAGGATTGATTGTATCCATGCCCAATATTCTCACCCACAAAGCTTTAAATACCTTCACTCAAAACTACAATATTCACCCTGAGCTAATAGACTTGACACACTTGAAATATTAGCATATTAATAAAAAAACATGGATATTAAACACAGAAATAGCGGAGGATATTTGCACGATCCATTCACATCAAAATCAATACAAATTTGCCTCAATTACACTTTTGTTATGGGATTTCTCTACCTTGACCACTCCTATGCCCATAGGATTACAATAATTTTATACAAATAGGTATTATACCATAATTGGTTCTAGATCCTAAACTAGATCCTAAGATCTTCATTGACTCATCCAAAAAATATCCCATATCCTAAAAATCATCTAACTCCTTAACAAATCTCTCCAAATAGTGCATTACATGTGGATGAGGAAATTATTCCTAATTTCCTAGCTAAATTTATATTTTGAATAGAAAACCAATCTCCTGTATTTTATTGCATTAATCTACCTTAAATTAAAATAAGGGAACCCACTCCCTTTAGTAAATGTGGTAAGACCTCCTAGGTCTTGTTGACTTGAAGAAATGCTCTTGCATCATAACTATATATTTTTGCATGTCTTGGCCTCGAGAATCTTCCTTAGTCTAATGGCCGAGAGTGACTCCAAAGAGTAATGATTAAAACATCCTTGTTAATGGTTGCAAATGGGATGACACCATGCACCAATTCCATCATTTCCATTGCCATTCTATTGTTCATATGGAGACATCAAATACAGTGGATTTCCTTGCTCCTACCAACCATTCTTGAAGAGGGAGTAGAAAATAATGGCTTTCTAATGATGGGTAACCAATTATTCGTTTAGGTCATACGTTTTCTAGCTTCATGTTTCTTGGGATCTAAGTTAGTTGTGACTATGCCAAGGGAATTGTTGATAATAGAAGTTTCCAAATTTTAGAGCCCCTTCTATTAATGATGGAACGTTACCATCATGTTTTCCTCTCACCTTCAAAATATTTTTGATAAATCACTTGCTTCCACCAATCATTTTTTTATGTAATAATTCTCCACAAGGGATTTTCTTCTAGAGTTAGATTCACTAGGGGAGAATCTATGATTCATAGCCCATCATGAATATTTGGAGTTCTCACTACTGAGCAATTAACAAGATGGAATAATTTGGAGTTTGATTTTCTACCTTCCCACATAATTTCCTATTTCTTATTCCATTACTATATGGACCCCATTTTAAGAAAGAAGGGAAAATAATGGGAATAGGGGAAGAGTTTATCAAACTGATTTTATTGAAACCCAACACCCTACCAAATCTAACCATTGTGCTCCCCATTGTGACATTTTAACTTTAAACTTAGAAAGTGGAGGAAGCTAGTATTGTTGAAGGAATGGTTTAAGACTTATAACTATTACCAAATATTTAATTTTAGTAGTGGCTTCAATTATTGGAAACTCAAGAGTTCGAAGAAGCAAACCTTGAATCAACCTGTCAGTATTCCAATTATAAAGTTGACTTTTCTTTGTGTTTATAAGACCTCCAAAAGTAGTGACAAATTTTTTTAATACTAATTTTAATGTGGATGCAATAAGAAATAAAGCTCCCCTTAAAAGGGGAGTATCGTCAACAAATTAAGAGTGATTTATATTTTTATCCCTCTCATATAATATACTTGGGAGAGATCTCACTTTTCTTTCATACTCTATTTTTTTACTCAAGGAATCTTCCACAATGATGTATAAGAGAGGGGAAATAGGGCATCATTGTCTTAAACCCCTAGAGACTTTGAAAAATTAGTAGATCTTCAATTTACCTAGGATGAAATCCAAGGGCCTTCAATACAGGTAGTTATCAACTTTATAAACATGTTCTCATACCCAAATATATTAAGAACCACAAAAAAAAAGAAATGATGTTCTACTTTGTCATATGCATCAAACATATCCAATTTAATTATCATTCCAATCCTCCCTACTTTTTCTAGAGTTTATAGCTTCTTGAACCCATATTATGTTGTCCACACTTTGTCTTTTTTCCAACAAATCCTCCTTGGATTTCAAAGATCAATTTCAGAAGAAATTAAGCATGTAGCTATCATTTTTAAATTATTTTGTAGAAAAACTTGCATGGAGAGATAGGGAAAAATATTGCAAAGGAAGATGGCTTTACCTTCTCAAACACTAGTGCCAAAAATTCCAAAGGAAGAATTGATTTCTCCTCCTATTTTGGAAAAATGTTGCACATAATCAATCATTCTATAAAGATCAAAATTTATTATGTTCCAACACTTTTGATAAAAGTTCGTTGAAAATCCATCTAGCTCAAGCGCCTTATCTGGTTCAAAGGAACAAACCATTTTCCAAATTTCCTCCTATGTGTCAAGATGCTTTCCAGATTATCCACAATATTGAGGAACATGTGCCTGTTCCTCAATTGACACATGTTTCTTTATTGACACATGTTCCTCAATACTGTGAATAATCCTTTATTGACACATGTGTATGTTCCTTTATTGACACATGTTCCTCAATACTATGGATAATCCAGAAAGCATATTGAAAAATGATCACCACAGAAGTTTAAAAACCAAAATTCCTCCTATGTGACTAAACACATCAATATTGAGTTGTGTTCCTTTGAAACCATCTACATGATATGTTATAGCATTCGCGTATACGACCCTAGATAGAATTATTCGCTATTATACATACAGATTCCCAAAATGATTGAGGGTTGTCTCTTTAATTTTTTCATATGAACATATAGTCTCCCCATTTACCACAATTGGCTTCATATTTTTCCTCCATAATCTCATCTTGGATTATTTGTGAAAGAACTTGGTATTTCTGTCTCTGAAACGGAGTCACGGGCTTCTAGATTTTAGTCTTCATAGTTCCTCTGCAACACTTAAGGTTTTATGGAGTAAAATAATTCCTAGTTTTGTTCTTGTAATACTTCATATGTGATTATTTCATGTTCCATACTCTGTTGTATCTCGTTTAATTTGGATTTGTGAAATATTACATATTTATCATGAGAAATATATCATTTCTTAACCCATAATTTAAGAGTCAAATTGATTTCATTGATTTTTTTTCCCACTAAATGAACATTGGATATTCATTTGCCCATTCGCACCAAGCTTTATATACTACTTTGAAAAATCTTTAAGCTTTAATCCGTCATGGATTGAACCTAAAGGGGAGGGGCCCATAATTATTTTTTTTCATGGTGGTTCACGAATCCATGTGCCCGCACCCATGAACCCAATTACATTCATGATCTGAAAATCTTGATAGACCCTCCCGAGTGGATCTATCATCAGCCTTACACATGAGGCCTAACCCCGTGGGTGTCAAGGAGATTTGATCCTGTGACCTCCCAACCGGAAAAGTACTTAAGGGAGGGGCCCATAATATTCTTGAGGATGCAACATTAAAAGAATTGGCCTATGGTCCAATTTGCTACATGCAAGGGTTTGAGAAGAAAAGGAGAACAATTGGTCCAAAAAATTACTTGATCACTGATACTGAGACTTGTTGCAAGTCTTGTCTATTGATTGATCACAACAAAGAGCCATGTAGTTCAAATATGCATTAGCTCTAGTAAGGCCAAATTTTTCATTCCAAATTTTATGTGCACACTTTCTCTCTCCTGTGATGGTTGATTGTATCCAAGCCCAATATTCTCACCCACAAGGCTTTACATCCCTTCACTCAAAACTAAAATATTCACCATGACCCAATAAACTTAACACACTTAAAATTTTAGCATATTAATAAAAAAACATGGAGATTAGACAGAAAAATGGCAAAGCATATTTTCACGATCCATTCACATTCAAATTTATACAAATTTTTCTCAATTACACTTTTTTATGGGATTTATCTTCCCTGGCCACTCTTATGCCCATAGGATTACAATAATTTTATATAGATAGGTATGATACCATAATTAGTTTTAGATCCTAAACTCTCTCCTAAGATCTCCATTGACTCATCCCAAAAATATCTTATATCCTAAAAATCATCCAACTCCTTAACAAATCTCTCCAAATAGTGCATACATGTGGATGAGGAAATTATTCCTCATTCCCTAGCTAAAATTATATTTAGAATAGAAAACCATTCTCCTATATTTAATTGCATTAATTTTCCTTAAATTAAATTAAGGGAACCCACTCCCTTTAGTAAATGTGGTAACACCTCCTAGGTCTTGTTGACTTGAATAAATTCTCTTGCATCATAACTATATATTTTACATGTCTTGGCCTCAAGAATATTCCTTAGTCTAATGGATCATAGTGAATTCAAAGAGAAAATCTTCAAACATCCTTGCTAATGGTTGCATATGTGATAACACCATGCCCAAATTCCATCATTTCCATTGCTATTCTGTTGTTAATATGGAGACATCAAATAAAGTGGATTTCCCTACTCCTACCAACCATCATTGAAGAGGGATAGAAAATAATGGCTTTCTAATGAAGGGTAACCAATTATTCCATTAGTTCATATGTTTGCTTGCTTCTTGTTTCCTGGGATCTAATTGAGTTGTGACTACACCAAGGGAATGGTTGATAATAGAAGTCTCCAAATTTTAGAGCCCCTTCTATTAAGGATGGAACATTTCAAGCATGTTTTCCTCTCACCTTCAAAATATTTTTTATGAATGACTTGTTTCCACTAATAATTTTGTTCTGTAATAAGTCTCCACAAGGAATTTTCTTCTAGAGTTAGATTCATTAGGGGATAATCTATGATTCATAGCCCACCATGAATATTTGGAGTTCTCGTTATCGACCAATTAAATAGATGGAATATTTTGGAGTTTGATTTTCCACCTTCCCACATAATTTTCTATTTCTTTAGCCATTACTAGATGGACCCCAGTTGAATAAAGAATGGAAAATAATTGGAATAGGGGAAGAGTTGATCGAACTGTTTTTAACGAAACCCAACACCCTACCAAATTTAACCATTATCCTCCCCACTATGACATTTTCACTTTAAAGTTAGAAAGTAGAGGAAGCTAGTATTGATGAGGGAATGTTTTAAGATTTATATCTATTCCCAAATATTTAATTTTAGTATAGGCTTCAATGATTTTAAACTCAGGAGTTCAAAGAAGTAAACATTGAATCAACCTCTCAGTATTCCAAGTATAAATTTGACTTTTATCTGTGTTTATAAGACCTCCAAAAGTAGTGACAAATTTTTTTAATATAATTTGAATGTGAATGCAATAAGAACTAAAGCTCCCCTTAAAAGCAGAGTATCGTAAAAAAATTAAGAGTGATTTATATTTTTATCCCTCTCATATAATATACCTGAGAGAAATCCCACTTTTCTTTCATACTCTAATTTTATACTTAAGGAATCTGCCACAATGATGTATAAGATAGGAGAAAGAGGGCATCCATGTCTTAAAACCCTAGAGACTTTGAAAAACTAGTAGATTTTCAATTTACTAGGGAGGAAATCCAAGGGCTTTCAATAAACGTAGTTATAAATTTTATAAACGTGTTCTCATACCCAAATGTTTTGAAGAACCACAAAAAAATGGTGTTTTACCTTGTCATATGCATCGACCTGTTCCAATTTAATTATCATTCCATTGCTTCCTACTTTTTCTAGAGTGTATAGCTTCTTGAACGAGTATTATGTTGTCACTTTTTTTCTTTTTCCAAAAAATCCTCCGTGGTTTTCAAAAATCAACTTCAGAATAAAATATTTTAGGCATGTAGCTATTATTTTGAAATTATTTTGTAGGAAAAATTACATGGAGAGATGGACTTACCTTCTCAAACACTAGTCCCAAAAATTTGAAAAGGAAGAATTGATTTCTCCTCCTATTTTGGAATTTTTTTTTCACATAATCAATCATTCTATAAAGATAAAAAATTATTATGTGCCAACACTTTTGATAAAATTTGGTTGAAAATCCATCTTGCCCAAGCGCCTTATATAGTTCAAAGGAACAAATCATTTTCCAAATTTCCTCCTCTGTGACTAAACACATCAATATTGAGTTGTCTTCCTTTGAAACCATCTACATGATATGTTCTAGCATTCACTTATATGACCTTAGCTAGTATTATTCCCTATTCTACATACAGTTTCCCACAATGATTGAGGGTTGTCTCTTTAATTTTTCATATGAACATATAGCCTCCCCATTTACCACAATTGGTTTCACATTGTTCCTCCATAATCTCATATTGGCTTGGTTATGAAAGAACTTGGTATTTCTGTCTCCGAAATTGAGTCACGAGCTTCTAAATTTTAGTGTTCATAGTCCTCTACAACGCTTAACGTTTTATGGAGTAATTAAATTCCTAGTTTTCTTCTTGTAATATGTCCTATGTGATTGCTTCATGTTCCATCCTCCAGTGTATCTCGTTTAATTTTGATTTATGAAATACGACATCTTTATCACGATAAATATATCCTTTCTTAACCCATAATTTAAGAGTCAAATTAATTTCCTTGATTTTATGTTCCCATTGAATGAACATTAGAGATCCAATTACCCATTTGCACCAGGCTTTAGATACTATTTTGAAAAATATTTAAGCTTTAATCCATTGTGGATTGAACCTAAAGGGGAGGGGCCCATAATATTCTTGAGGATGCAACATTAAAAGAATTGACCTCTGGTCCAATCCGCTACATGCAAGGGTTTGAGAAGAAAAGGAGAACCATTGCTCCAAAAAATTACTGCCAACCAAATACCTATCTGGCCTTGCCGCAATGTGCCCAAGTCCCATTCCTTTATTATTCCATTTATATTCTTTTCTACTAGGCTTAATATCTATTAAATCCCATAGGGAAATAAAATCCTATATACACTCTCTGATGGCATCCCAAACAATACTTCCTCCAACTATATTTATTTTTACTAGGCTTAATATCTATTAAGTCCAATAAGAAAATAAAATATTCCATGCACTCTTTGAAGGGATTTTGAATAAGACTTCCTGCTTTTTTTTATTCCATTGATGGATAGTGGTATTAGAATCACCCCCAAAAATGTTATTTGTCCAAAATTACAAAGCGTACCAACAAATTGATTCTTCTTGGTAAGCAAGAGGCATATAAACATTTATGACATTGCATACCTTATTTGTAGGAAGATGAAGAAGATGAATTTATAACCAATGAAGGTTTTATTATTGCTCATGAAGCATTTAAAATAATGAGGAAGACCAAAGGATGCACAATCAGATATGACTGCAAAAACGTTGCTTCCCCACCATATGCTGCTACTTTTACAATGGACATCATGTTCACCCATTTTTGTCTCTTGGAGGAGGAGGATTTGAGATTTTTCTTGGTTTTCTAAGATTCAAATTTTTGAGATTTTCTTTTTACTTCTGAGCCCCCTGTAGTTCTAGAAGACCAATTTAATAATTTACTTATGGATTTCGAGACTCCCCCTTAAGAAGTATTTGAACCACTTTGCTTCCTTGTGGTTCATTGGCCTCTAATTAAAATACATTCAATAGTTGGCTCAATCTCCATTTCCCTATATTTGTATGCTTGTTCATTCCAAATTTATTTGTTGGTTTTCATTCCTACATTTTTGGCAACTCTTCCACCACCTATTTCTTTTCTATTCTCTCCTTTTAATCTTTCATCTCTTGATCCAAAGAAGAGGGACCCTAGAGGATTTTTAAAAGATGTGGGAGATAGGTAGACCTCCTCATTTATTCAAGAACATTATTGTTCTTATTTTAGGTCAACACCTCTTCTAGTGGAGGAATTTCTTTTGACGATACTGAATCTTTCATTTTTTTCAAAGCTTAAAGGGATTTTTTGACAGTGTTGGAAATCCATCAACCAAGGGGGTATTCCCAATGAAAAGTACCAATTAGACTTCGCACCATTTGGTAAGGATCCATTCCATAAATAAAGACTAGTTGTCGTATTTTCTTAAATACATGCCTTGGCTACGATGTTCAACACAAGAGAGTAATTCACATGTACTTTTAGATGAACAAGTGAGTATGCCTTTTGGAATGTTTAGCTGCATAATGTATCAAGGTTCTTCCACCAAAAGGGTAAATAAAAGTGAGCCTTTAGAATACAAGTAGTAGTATTAATATAGTAAAGAAACATGAGCATATACATATGAATGAATCATTGGACTACTAGCGAAATAGTTCACGTAGAAGCAACTATTGTTAAAACACATACAAAAAACCTTCAATAAGATAAGTACCAAAGCCACTCAAATAGTTCAATTTCCTTATTACAGATGAAAATAACATACATCACAAAAATTCAAAGAATAGTCTTACAATATTTACGACATATGCATCAAAAAGTGTTGGCTTAATGAGCTTCGAAATCAAGTAAAATTTTCAAGATAAATTAGTAAATTGAACACCACTAGCCCCAATAGTGGAGCGTTACAACAACCACTTTCTCCTCCAAAAGAAAAATCTTCCTCTCTAATGCCTGGTAGGAGGATCCAAGGTAAACATTTCTTTACATGAGCGATGAGGGTGTATATATACCAAATGGGGTGATCATTCACCTCCCTTGTGGCTCTTGGATTTCCCTCATGACTGTTTTACTTCTCTATGACACTTTGACTCCTTAATGTATTTTCACATTCTATGGATGACTCTTGGACTTCCAATTTACATTATATGTTTTCAATATTGAATTTACATAATCCAAAAATGATGTGGAAAATGATGACTCGTGAAAGACATGACATGAAACTAATGACATGGAATGCAAGATGATAAGGAAATTTCAGGTCATTATTTGTTGTTGCTTTCTTTGTGTCTCCTGAAAGATTTAAAATGTTCTTCTTCTTCCTCCTCCATAAGGCTTGAAGGTAGGGATTCTTCAATGTGATCTTGATTTCTAGATGTTGTTGCAATTTGGTGTCCATTTCTCTTCCTTGATTGATCCAGTTTTCTTAACAGCTAAAAAGGTGTCTTCTAACAGAGTCTCCTTCTTCATCTCATTCATCATCATCCTGTCATAACATGCTTCATGACGACCACTGAATAAGCTGGAGAAGACTGACAAGCTAGGAGATAGGTTCAGGAATTGTGCAGTTGAGTAGTTGAATAGGTTAAGGGCCAGGATTGAGCCTTGAGACTACATAGTGCGCAGTTCAGGAAATTTAGGGCAAGTCATCTGTGCAGTTAAGGGCCTTAAGGGGTCAAGTTGAGAAATTTGGGCTTGAATATGCCAACCACACAGTTTTAGAGGGACAAAGGCGAAGGGATTGTACAGTTGCATAGCTCAAGAGGTCAAGGGCCAGGATTGAGCCTTGAGACTGAGCAATGTGTAGTTCAAGAAGGCCATGGAAAGATAATTGCATAGTTGAGGGGCTCAAGGTTTCAAGTTTGAGGCTTAAGCCTTGAGGTTGCCCACTTCCTAGTTTTGGAGGGGCAGAGGCCTAGGGGTTGTACAATTCAAGGCCTCAATTTTTAGGCTTGATGCTTGAGAATTTGCAGTGTGCAGAGGAGACTAACAGAAGGCAGGGAATGCGCAGTTCTGGAGCTCAAGGGGTGGGACTGAGAACTAAGATTATGTAGTGCACAGTTCTAGAAGGTTGAGACTATGCATTGCACAATTTCAAGAGGAAAGGTTAAAGCTTGAGGACTAGGACTGTGCAATGCATTGTTCAAGAAGGATGAGTGAGGTAAATTTGATCAGGAAGGTATTTTTATGGATTTGGCTAAGTTTTGGATCAGTGAGACCAAAGTAAAAAAAAGTAAAACTTGAACATAATCACACACTATAACAATTGAAGACATAACATTGATCACTTAGAAAACATGAACATCATACTTCCCTCAATGCGATGACTCTCCCCAAGTGCGACACAAAAGGTACATTTTGCAACGATGGTGACAACACTTATGCGACAGTGCTTAAATTTTTTAGAATGAGTGTGATACATGTCTACATGATAATAATGACTCATTAGCACCAAGTTTACCCTTTGAAACAAAACAAAACCACATATGTATGATGATAAATGCTTGTCATGCTTAAAGCGACACTTGCGACAGTAAGAGGAAGTGAAAACGACACTTGAAAAATATAAATGACATTGAAAATGACACATTTCAGGGCAAATATAACATGAAAACGACGCTTATAAAAGTGAAACCAAGCAAAATTGATAGTCGTAAAAAAGAAACATCGTGCTACCGGAATTTCCAGTAGCATTCCAGATTTTTCTCTGTTACATGTTTTTACCGAAATTTCAAGCAGCATTTGTTTTAACTGAATTTTGACACCTGTCAGCAAGTTTTTCTGAACCAGTTAAGGATGGATAAGAACCCCTAACCAAATGGATAATAATAGTGATGGTGAGAGGTGGCTATGAGGTTTTTGGAGGTCTTATTAAATTAAGCTAAATGGTTATTAAATACCCAAGACACAAGGAGATAATTCAACAGGAAAATGGCAGCATAATAGCACACTCAACATTCCGGCCCAGAATTCTTCTCTTCTTCTTTCTCCATCTGTCCTTTCTATTAGATTTTGACGAGATAAGGTTGTAATGTATTTTGACATCTATGTTATGTTAGAATTAATGTTTCCTTATTTTTCGAAGAGATGGAGTTGGTTACTCTCTTGCTATATATAACACTTGTAAATACTATTTCCATGTTGGATGTTAGTATACCTAAAGACTGAATATAATAATAATAAAAATTTGCTTCATGCTGGAGGATTTTGTGACTCATGGAACATCTAATGTGTGGTGTGTATCTTTTCTTTGTTAATTTCTTCTAAAATATGGTTTGCAGCAACTAGTAATATGTGAGTGATAATTTGTTAAAGGATTTAACAATAAATTATCTGCTTTTAGTTTTCTGCAAGTTACATGTGTGTTATAGAACATGGCAGTGAAGATTTCATAAAGGATTTGTGGAATAATTTATACATGCAATCTATTTTCTGAATGTTGTTTTACTTTTCATAAACAATTTTTGTGTAAAGAGCCATCATCATAGCCGTGTGACTGATTTAGGATAGGAATATTTCCTGAAATACGTACCATCTATTCATTTTCTTCCACTTGTATACTCTGCTCCCTGTACTTCCTTTTACCCACACAATTTATACTTGCCACAAATTTCCAAATGCATGAAAGTCTTAAAGAACATTAAATCATTTCAAAATATTTGAGAAAGCCATCCCACCACTCAAGCAACCCCTTTAAAATTTGAAATGAACTATGATGTGTAAGTCTTACTCCTTAAGCAGCCAAGGAGTGACTTCTTAGGCTAACACAAAGCAATGGAAAGGCTTCGCCGAACCGCGGAACAAGGGGCAAAGAAAAAGTGTGGCAACTCAGAACAACACCACAAAGCCAAAGAAGCACACGAGGAAGTTGTGTGAATTTCATAACAACTCCACTCACAACACACGCAAGTGTGAGATCAAACAGTTGTTGGTGGTCGAATTGAAGGCATCCAAATCAGATGCATGTTCCCAGTGCCACCATTTCCACCACCAAGATCCAGAAGAAGGAACCCCAAGATTCGGAGGAGGGGGAGTGCCTCTTCCATTCCCAATTTTGGGTGAAGGGTTATTCACTGCAATTCCTTATTGATAGCGGAAGCCAAAAGAACCTCATTTCAGGAGAGGTTGTGAAGCAACTCAACCTATTGACCATAACACACTCGTAGCCGTATACTATCAAGTGGCTTCACCAAAGATGATATCTCTGTGTCCGCCAATAGTGTCTCCTTCCGCACAGCATCAAGCCCTTCACAGATGAGGTATTGTGTAATGTCGCTCCTCTGACATGTTTGATGTATTATTAGGCAGACCATACTTTTGGAAGCAACATGTTGTGTATGAGTCTAGGCCTCGTTCTATTATTTTTACTTTTGGAAATAATTTGTACAGGATACTAGAGGTACTACCGCCTTCCGCTATCTCTTTGAGTACTGCAAAGAAATGTAGTAAGATTATTTCCCAAACCATGAAATTTGTTTTCATTACGATTCGCCAACAGGGAAAGAAGAAGATTATGGTTGCAACCTCCAAACAAGGCTCCCCTACGTGGCAGCAACAGATCGACAAAGGCGTGGAGGAATATAACGAAATTTTCTCCTCACCCACAGAGGTTCCTCTACACTATCAGGTCAAGCACTCCATTGATTTGACCCCAGGCACGCCGTTTCCTAATGTTTCCATACCTTATGCATCCACAAAAATAGAATCCACACATGGACTGCCTAAGGTTGATAAAGCAACCAAATTTATTGAACACATTCATCACATCCACCAACAGGTTCATGAAATTTCAGACAGAGCCAATGTTAAGTACAAGCAGCGACAATATCAACATCAGGTGCCACACAACTTCTAGGTGGGTGACAAAGTGTGGCTACATTTGCAGAATGAGTGCCTCGTTGGACCCCATCGCAAGCTTTTCCCGCTCCAATATGGGCCATACACCATCACCAAGGCTATAGGGGACAATGCCTTCAAGCTCAGTATTCCACCATTCCTTGGTCTGCACCTAGTTTTCAATGTGGACAACATTTGGCCCTAATTTCCACCTCTATTGGACACATCCAACATGGAAGAACAACTCACACCAACAGAATTAAACCCAGAATGCATGGAACAAGCCACCACTAATTCAATCATGGATACATTGATCAAGAACACCTGAAAACAAAGGATCTAGCTATATCGAGTTGTCAAAGCATGCCAACACCTTCACCAACGCAAGTGGCTCACCAAGGACCAAGTTTAGTAGAAGTTTCCTCATCTCATGGCGGAACTCAACGCGATGGGGACCATTGCTTCCTAAGGTGGGAGGAATGATCCAAGTGGATATTGGTGGCCACTTTCCTATTCCACTTGGACCCCCACCATTGTTTCTTTCAAATTTTTAGTTTCCTTAATTGTAGCACATATTACTATTTTTAGCAGTTTTTCGGGTCCTAAACTTTCAGAGTCGTTTTAAGGCCCTAAATGATTTTTTTTTGGGAAAACTAGGATCTACATCAATCATGAACCGATGTTTCTCACTCAAGTTTTATATTCCTCGGATATACCTTTCTAACGAGGTATTGTGTGTGTCAAACGAAGATCGTATGCCAAAGTTACGTCCCAGAGAAGTTGATGTACCAATTTACCCAAACAGGGCCCATAGTTTTGGCGCTTCATCTCCTAGGGTTAGGTTTTTGGATGTTTAGGATTTTCCTTTCTTTCCCAATAATAAATAGGCCTTCAAGCCTCATTGTAACTCAGTTTAGAGGCGTGTAGCTTCCACATCTCTTCTCAGAGATAAGATACCAGTGCCCTAGCTAGTTTATTTGCATTATGTCTATAAGCATATTTCAATTCTTTGATATTAATGAAATTAAGTGTTGTTTCTGCTGCATCTTTGTATTTATGGTTATATGTGTGTTCTATTTCTTTCCTGCATAAATCTGGATCAGTGGTATCAAAGCGGTCTTCTCTTTCTCTGTTTTTCTTTGCATGTCCCCAACGAGGTCAGGGTACAAGGAGTTAGGGCTCGATTTGGTTGAACCCTTGAAAGATCAGCCTTGCAAACCCCGACAGCCTCCCATGGCGAACGAAAATAAAGACGAGGGAGCATAATCAAAATATTTCTCGAGGAGGCCCTCGATAAACAAAGGAACGTGATGATGGATAACTTTTCTCAGATCCTTCAACAACTGCCCATGTGTGGCGCATCTGCATCCAACAACCATTGTGGAGGCGCCACTCCTTTCAAGGTACATTTCAACTTTGACATTCCTATATTTGAAGGCCAGATAGATGCAGATGTTGTAGATATATGGTTGCTCGGTCCGTGATTTTGCCGACCGACAAAATATTACTTTTTTCACTCCTCAAAGCCACCTCCCATGTTAAAGACTGGTGGGAAACCTACTGTGAGCAAAAGGAATCGACAAAACCCTCTTTGTTCTCGACTGCACACACTTGGAATTCATCCCGAGACGCCATCAAAGAACAATATTACCCGATGGGGAGCTATGAGGACAATTACATCCAATTGAACATGCTGTGACAACAAAGGGATCAAGGTGTGCACGAGTTAAAGAATTTGTTCCATACCCTGCACACAAAATTGGGTATTAAAGATTCAGAGAAACATTTGGTTCTCAAGTACCGCAGCTATTTGCATAGATAAATTTAGGAGGAAATGGATTTCCTCAACATTAGCTTGCTTGTCATGACATATTGCTATACTACGAAGATCAAGCAGAAATTTAAGCAGAAGAAGCGAGACTTTGGATCCGCGAATCCGAAGCCAGGCAAAGGTGCACGCGAACCGCAAAACAAGGGGCGAATCCAAAGCAGGGCGACTCAGAATAACACCACAAATCCGAAGAAGGACAGGGGGAAATGGTGTGAATTTCATAATAGCTCCACTCAGAACACAAGTGAGTGTCAGACCAAACACTCGTTGGTGGCCGAACTGAAGGTATCTGCATCAAATGCATGTTTTGATTCTAAGTCGGAAACAAACAATGGGAATGAAAAAGGGAAGAAAAAAATTGATGTGGAACACAGTGCCACTGTTGCCACCACCAAGATCTAAAAAGAGGAACCTGAAGATCCAGAGGAGGGGAGTGCCTCTTCCATTCCCAAATGTGGGTGAATGGATCTCCAATGTGATTCCTTGTCGATAATGGAAGCCAAAAGAACCTCATTTCAACAAAGGTCATGAAGCGGCTCGGACTACCGATCATAACACACCCGCAGCCGTATGCGGGTGGGTGCACCAAGGAAGAGATATATTTGTCTGCCAGGAGTGTCGTCTTCCGTACAACATCAAGCCCTTCACGGATGAGGTACTGTGTGACATTGCTCCTCTTGATAGTTCTGATGTATTATTAGGCCAACTATACTTGTGGAAGTGACATGTTATGTATGATTCTAGACCTCATTATGTTATTATTACTTTGGGTAATAAGTTGTACAAGATACCGGAGATAGTACTGTCTTCCGCTATCTCTTTGAATATTGCAAATAAATGAAGTAAGATTATTTCCAAAACTAGGAATTTTTTTTCATTACGATTCGCCCACAAGGAAAGAAGAAGATTATGGCTACAACCTCCAAATAGGGCTCCTCTGTGTGGCAGACGTGGAGGAATATAAGGACATTTTATCCTCACTCACAGAGGCTCCTCTACACTATCAGGTCAAGCACTCCATTAATCTGACCTCGGGTGCACCGCTTCCTCATGTTTCCATACCTCATGCAACCACACAAACATAATCAACATATGTACTTTTTGAGGTTGATAAAGCAACCAGATCTATTGAATGCATTCAACACATCTGCCAACATGTTCATGACATATTGGACAGAGCCAATGCTAAGTTCAAGCAGGGACATGATCAACATGATCAGGTGCCACACAATTTCCAGGTGGGAGACAAAGTGTGGCTACATTTGCAGAAGGAGTGCCTTGTTGGACCCCACCACAACCTTCGCCTGCTCTGATATGGGCCATACACCATCACCAAGGTTGTAGGGGACAATGCCTTCAATCTGAGTATTCCACCATTCCTTGGTCTGCACCTAGTGTTCAATGTGGACTGCCTTCGGCCCTACTTTCCACCTATACTAGACACATCCAACATGGCAGAACAACTCACACCAACAGATTTAAACCCAAACTGCATGGAACAAGCCACCATTAATCTGATCATGGATACATCGATCAAGAACACCCGACAACAAAGGATCCAGCTATATCAAGTTGTCAAAGCATGCCAACACCTTCACCAAGGCAAGTGGCTCACCAAGGACCAAGTTTAGTAGAAGTTTCCTCATCTCATGGAGGAACTCAACGCGATGGGGACCATTGCTTCCTAAGGGGGTAGGAATGATCCAAGTGGATATTGGTGGCCACTTTCCTATTCCACTTCGACCCCCACCATTGTTTCTTTTAATTTTTCAGTTTCCTTAATTGTAGCACATATTACTATTTTTAGCATTTTTTCGAGTCTTAAACTTCCGGAGTCGTTTTAAGGCCCTAAACGACATTTTTTTTTGGAAAACTAGGATCTACATCAATCATGAACTAATGTTTCTCACTCAAATGTTGTATTCCTCG
The DNA here is from genome assembly GCA_034641835.2 of Pinus albicaulis. NCBI lineage: Eukaryota > Viridiplantae > Streptophyta > Pinopsida > Pinales > Pinaceae > Pinus > Pinus albicaulis. The sequence goes on from JAXQQM020083809.1 coordinate 199,875, forward strand.
GATATACCTTTCTAACGAGGTATTGTGTGTGTCAAACGAAGATCGTATGCCAAAGTTACGTCCCCGAGAAGTTGATGTACCAATTTACCCAAACAGGGCCCATAGTTTTGGCGCTTCATCTCCTAGGGTTAGGTTTTTGGATGTTTAGGGTTTTCCTTTGTTTCTCAATAATAAATAGGCCTTCAAGCCTCATTTTAACTCAATTTAGAGGCATGTAGCTGCCACATCTCTTCTCAAAGATAAAATACCAGTGCCCTAGCTAGTTTATTTCCATTATGTCTGTAAACATATTTCAATTCTTTGATATTAATGAAATGAAGTGTTACTTTTGTTGCATCTTTGTATTTATGGTTATATGTGTGTTCTATTTCTTTCCTGCATAAATTTGGATCAGTGGTGTCAAAGCGGTCTGCTCTTTCTCTGTTTTTCTTTGCATGTCCCCGACGAGGTCAGGGTACACGGAGTTAGGGCTCGATTTGGTTGAACCCTTGAAAGATCAGCCTTGAAAACTCCGACAACCTCCCATGGCGAACGAAAATAAAGACGAGGGAGCATAATCAAAATATTTCTCTAGGAGGCCCTTAAGAAACAAGGGAACGTGATGATGGATAACTTTTCCCGGATCCTTCAACAACTGCCCATGTGTGGCACATTTGCATCCAACAACCATTATGGAGGCGCCACTCCTTTAAACGTACAATTCAACTTTGACATTCCTATATTTGAAGGCCAGATAGATGCAGATGTCGTAGATAGATGGTTGAATTTGTTGGAAGGCTATATCTTGGTCCATGATTTCGCCGACTGAGAAAAGATTATTTTTTCACTCCTCAAAGCCACCTCCCATGTCAAAGACTTGTGGCAAACCTACTGTGAGAAAAATGAAGAGACAAACCCCTCTTTGTTCTCAGCTGCACACACTTGGAATTCATCATGAGACGGCATCAAGGAACAATATTACCCGATGGGGAGCTATGAGGACAATTACATCCAATTGACCATGTTGCTATAATAAAGGGATCAAGGTGTGCATGAGCTGAAGAATTTGTTCCATACCCTGCACACAAAGTTGGGTATTAAAGATTCATAAAAACATTTAGTGCTCAATTACCGCAGCTGTTTGCACAGATACATTTAGGATGAAATCGATTTCCTCAACATTACCTTGCTTGGCATGACATATCGATATGCCGCGAAGATCAAGTAGAAATTTAAGCAAGAAGCGAGACTTTGGATCCGCGAATCTGAAGCTAGGGAAAGGCGCACCCGAACTGCAAAACAAGGGGCAAATCCAAAGCAGGGCGACTCAAAATAATACCACAAATCCAAAGAAGGACAGGGGGAAGTGGTGTGAATTTCATAATAGCTCCACTCAGAACACAAGTGAGTGTCAGACCAAACACTCATTGGTGCCCGAACTGAAGGTATCTGCATCAAATGCATGTTTTGATTCTAATTCGGAACCAAATAAGGGGAATGAAAAAGGGAAGAAAATAATGTAGAAATTAGCTGAATAAATCACTTATTCACTGAAGATTAACCTGGTCATATATCAATTTCGAATTGCATACATAACACATAACCTTCTTCTACAGTTAATTGTCACATGCGGAAATAATATAGAAGCAATCGCACATCAAATCAATCACACATTAACTCAGTATGTATGGGGAAAGCCTATAGCTGAAAACCCCGCAGCTATTGTGTATATTATAATGGAGAAATCATGTAACAATCATAGTACAAAAACTCTTTACAAGCTCTCATGCACTACCTCCCATGCTGCACACTATCAAGCTAGATCTAGCAAATCACTTGCTCCAATCCTTAGCCACTTGATAGCCAACCTTGATTGCGTATTTTAATGCTAGGTGATGGCCTCCTTATATAGATAAACCACCAGCCTAAACTTTGCAATACTCATAGCTTACTCCACCCATCTATGTGTTGCAAATAGCAACAGTATAGTTACAACTGATAGCTAACTCTACCCTTTCATCTATCTCTTTCACTGGTCTTCACTGAACTGATCATGCACTGTAGTGAACTGAAGTGTTCTTGAGTTGACTAATCAGTTAATATTTAGTAAATTAAATATTATTTAATTTACTCCACTCATATCTAGTTGATTAGTTAGTTTAACTAATCCCAACTAGTTCAACTAAAACAAACAGAACACAACTCCACTATCTGTCCCGTTAACTCCTCCAAACTTCTGCCACTGAAGTCTAACTGAAGTAAACCATGCAAGATGCCATCAAACCCTAGGAACCACGTGATTCCTTGTGTCAGTTGCATGAGCCACCTCCATGACTCAAACTGAAGTGCGCCAAGAGAGTAAACTGCTGCTTATAGTCAAAATATTATTAAGGGTAAATAATATTTGACTTCCATATTTTTAGGAGATCAGTCTAAAAATAGCCTGGGTCCTAAAAATTAGGGTCTCATCTATTTTTACCGACATGTCGCATACTTCAAGAATCTCTAAGTAGAATTCCCAAATTATACTCCGTATGTCTAAAAATAGACATAGTCTAAAAATAGACTTTGCGCCAGAATTTGCCTGCGGGCCCACTTAGTGAAGGCGACTTCATTTCACTAAGCTCCATCATCTTACTGCATTCTCAACACTCCCTCTCAGCAAGATATGGATTATCTCAACCTTATCCCGCTCTCGTGGAATTCGAACTTTGTTCTCGTGAGCGCTGCCAGATGTTCGCATCCCGATCCTCCGTGGGAACATATGAAAGCATCATGATCCTCCGCGAAACCAATCGATGTGATGGTACCCGATGTCGATATGTTTGGACCTATCATGAAAACTCTGATGTCGGAGATTTCATGTACCGGTTATCACGCATCACCGTAGGCTCCAAATGCAACCCAACAAACCCTCGCGAGGATCTTCTCATCCAAATAGCCTCACATGCAACCTAAACTTGCCGCCATGTACTTACTTCGCTTAACCGGAAAAGGCCGGATCTCTCGTCTCATTGCATCAGGAAACTGCTGTCACCCAATAAGCCGAAACTCCCTTGCGCTCCCTTTCCTGGGCCTCTGCTGGACTCTGCCCAATCTGCATCAGTGAAACCAGAAAGCTTCACTCCATCCTCCTGTCTGTACCATAGACCATATCCCGATGT